>JALLBF010000049.1:0-16892 GCA_036939945.1 Thalassiosira sp. AJA248-18
TTGCCCCCCCCCCCCCCCCCAATAAATCCGGCCTATTTAGGTCGGATTTGTTTTCTGATGACAGATCTTGGTAGGTTTTGTTGTGTTTGGCAACGTCACTAGTGCTGCATCCGGAATTTTTTGAATGAGATATGCACACCACCCCATATGATGGCATTTCGTTGTCCAGAGAATCACCACACACATTGATGATTCAATGAAATTCACGCCAGGTGAACATCTGCTTGTTACGATCAAGGTATAGGATGGCCCTCTTTCCACTCTTGTCAAGAAGTGTCCTTCCTTCGTGCACATTTTTTCAGATGACAATCTCGTGCCCAAGCTCATCAAAGCTAGAAGTAGAAGAATGGAAGTATCACAATGCGCAACGAAATTCTCGCATAGTGACGGAGCAGGAGAAATACAAGGCTTGATTTTGCGAAGTTCGCCGTAGACACCAACACAAAGCCACCAATGCTTCTCTTCATCGTAGGAAAATGCTTTGCCAACTACTTTGCATTTGTACTTCCCCTGCATTGCCATCTCAACCATCTGCAACACAAACTGTTTCCTCGGACCAAGTCTGTCGAGTCCACGCTCTCTGTAAGCACGAAAAACACCTCTCGCGTCAGCTGGGATGTTTGATTCGTTCACGATTTCTTCCATCATATTCACGTAGATTCCAAGCAACACACGATGCGTTTCGAGATCAATGACATCCATGTTGACGAGGCAGCGGATTTCGTAATCTTCCAATTCCACTCAACATGACTCCTTCCGGCTTTCTTTTCTTCGTTTCCGAAGATCGCCAGTCGCCAGTCGAGCCAATGTCGACAAGTTTCCCTTCTTTAAAAAGGCCGTATATCTCAGACGCAGAGTGAGTCCCATCATCATATTTGCCTTTTGAGAATTCAAGAACTTTATGAGGATTGACTACGTAGTTATTCTCGGCGAGAATATCAAGCATATGGAAAACCTATCCGAGACGCCGTGCACGTACAGCGACGGGTGCAGACGAAGCGTCCCATTCGGCGGGTCCGATCTCTTCCTCTTCTTTGGGTTGCCGGTCGGTTCGGACACATTCGTAGCGTCATTGGAGCTGGAGCGAGGACCATCTTCCAATACGCGACACGATTCAGTAAGCTGGACCCTGGTGAGGAAAAGGGATGCTGTTTGAAGGCTCTAATTGTGGTGACGACCGCGGCGAATCAGACGCCTGAAGGTCGGCTCTACCTATCCGTGGCTTTATCTTCCAACTACCTTACCCACAAACGTACCTACGACATACTGCTCTCTCGCTCTACCTGTCGCTCGGCGGCATGCCCGCCATGACCACATGAACATGATGTCTTCCATTCGATATGATAGGTACAACAGATCTACATGGCAGAATATGCTAGCAGGACCCCGCCATTTTCATTCAGAGAAAAAGAGAAAAAGAGTGAAAGAGTCGAAGCGGACTCGACTCGGAATGCATTCCAGAGAACAGGGTACCTACACAAAAAAAAATTGGCGCGCACTGCTCTGAGACATGAGATGAGATCTCACAAGAGATTCTACATTTTTTGTCATTGTTCATTGCTTGGGTTCATTCACTCGCACTCACCTGGCTGAAACCATGCCATCATCCAAACGGCAAAAGCGTGCCTCCGCTGCATCATCCAAGGAGCCAAAAGAGGAGGATCTACTCGACAAGGAAAACGAAATGAACGGCGGCAAGAGCAAGCGGGGGAAGCGCAAACCCGCCGAAGAAGACGACGACGACGACGGCGCAGCCGAGGAGGAAGCAACTAATGACGACGACCACCACGACCATGACGATGACTATGACCACCACTCCTCCCCCAAACGCTCAAAGAAAAAAGGAGCCAACAAAAAAGCCGCCGTAGCCTCCTCCCCCATGAAAGACCGCCATCTCAACCCCACAGGCAAACCCGCCGAGGCCGGCATCATCGACTCGGTCTACGTCGAAAATTTCATGTGCCATCGCAAGCTCACCGTGAACCTGTGCCGGAATGTCAATTTCATCCACGGACAGAATGGTTCTGGGAAGAGTGCGATATTGGCAGCCATTCAGGTGTGTTTGGGCGCTGGTGCGCGGAGGACGCACCGTGCACGGAATTTGAAGGATTTGGTACGGAAGGAGGCGGGGGCGGATTGTTCTGGGGCCAAGTTGCGAGTGACGCTGCTTAACAAGGGGGCGGATGGATATTTGCCAGATGTTTACGGGGATACCATCACGGTGGAGCGTGTTATTAGCCTTAGGTCGGGGGGGTTTAACGGTTATAAACTCCTCGATGTCAATGGGAAGGAACGCTCCCGGTCCAAGAAGGATTTGGATGCCATGTTGGATCAGTTGAATATCCAGGTGGAAAATCCCGTCGCGGTGTTGGATCAGGAGGAGGCGAAGAAATTCTTGACGGGTAAGGCTGAGGATAAGTACGATTTCTTCACCAAGGCCACCGAGTTGGAGAGGTTAGATAGGTGTTACGCGTCTATTTACGATAACATCGCTGAGCAGCAGCAAACACAGGATCGGGCCCGTGAGAATATTGGGGGGTCGATTGAGAATACAAAGCGGTTAAGGAAGGAGTGGGAGCAGTTTCAGGAATTGGATAAGTTGGAGGTGGAGGCGCAGGAGTTACGGGCAAATTACGGATGGGCTTTGCATAGCGAGTTTGTGGGGAATTTGAACCAGGAAATGAAGGTCAGTGTTGGAAGTGGGGGGTCTTCAACATTTGTATGGCATTGTGCATGGCACTAATACTGGTTGCACCTTGATATGTGTGTGCTAACAATTATCGTTTCCATTAATCCGCCACACAGAAATCTCAAAAGTTCGCCAAATCCCTTGAAAAACACCGTACCGGACTCATCACGGCCGAACAATCCCTGAACGTCAGCGACGATGACGAAATCCGACTCAAGAACCAACTCGCCGAACTCACCGAGGAGGCCTCCAAGGCAGCCGAAGCCCGTACCCAATTGCAAAACGAGCTCAAGGATTGCCTCCTCCCCATCAAGCAAAAGGAACGCGAACGCGAGGTGTTGCACCGCGAGCTCACCCAGGCGAAGAAGGCGCACAAGCGGGCAGTGCATCGCCTAGATCAGGCCAGGAAACAAATTCTCGAAAGTCAGGGAAATGCCGCGGAGGAGGAGCGGGTTCGCACCCGCAAGATTGCCCAGACGGAGCATGACCTCGCGGCGGCGAAGGAACGGGTCGATCCCCTCAAGGAGGACATTTCCAAGCATTTGCGTGCCTATCAAGATATTGCACCGAGCATGGATCAGTCGAAGGAGACAAGGGAGGGGACCGAACGGCAGGTGCGTGCTGTGCAGAATAAGTTGAGGGCGATGCAGCAGGAGAGTGGGGAGGGTAAGCAGGCGTTGGCGGTGTTTGGGAGCAAGTGCAAGGCTTTGTACGAGGTAGGTTTCCCATGATGTGCTCTTTTATGTGCTCTATGATCACATGGTTGTCTGACACCATTCTATTCTTCTTTTTTTGCAATTAATACTCATGTAGGCGGTTCAGAAGGCAGCCAAGGCCAACAAGTTCAAGGGTCCCATCGCCGGTCCCGTAGGCATGTACGTCAAGGTTGTCAATGGCAAGGAAAAGTATGCTGAAATCGCAGAGACTGCCATCGGCCCGGGGGCCCTCGATCGATTTATCGTCACCAACCAAGCTGACTTGACATTCATGAACAGACTGCGAAAGGATGTCGGATGCGGACCCCGCGATTGTTCCCTTTATCGCATCAGTCCCAAATCGACCAAGGATAAGTACAACGTCCCTGCTCCGCCGGCGGGGGTGGAGACAGTCACGAGCGTGCTCAGCGTGGAGAATGCCATGGCTTTCAACTTCTTAGTTGATCACTGTGGTATTGATACGTCGGCCTTGACTGATTCGAAGGACATCAGTGAACAAGCCCTCCTAGTAACCGATGGCAACGGCAAAAAATCTATTCGAGGTGGAAAGGTTCGCAAGGTGTTCTTCTTGCCCGATGGTGATCGTTGGGAGGCCAAGCTGGGCGACCTCATGATGGTGGGAAATGATCGCAAAATGAAGCAGACCATTGGTGTCGATCGATCTGCGGCGATCGAGTCTACTAAGCACGAGGTGCAGGCATTGCAGAAGGAGCTGGATCGGAACATGAAAGAAGAGAAGGGCATCAAAGACGCCTCGAACAAAGCGAAGGTCGCATGGAATCGGGTCGCAAAGGAAAACCAGAAGCTAACGGGAACCATCAAGAAGATGCAAGAAATGTTGGACGAACTCAAGGCTGAGGCAGAGACGTCAGAGGAGGTGCCCACGATTGACACTTCCGAGTACGACAATGACATCACTGAGGCGGAGTCTTCTGTAGAAAATCTCAAAAAGCAGGAGGCTGATATCGTTGAAGAGATCCATTCGCTTCAGCCGGGTGTCAAGGAACAAAAAAAGCAGATGGATGAAATCACTGCGAGGGGCGAGAAAATCTTGGACGACATTGACAAGGTCGATGCCCAGCTTGCGGACATTGTCCAGGGCCAGACGCGTCGTCAAGAACAGGTCGATAAAGTTCGCGCCAAGGTCGCACAGATCGAAGAGGCTACGGTCCAGCAGGAGGATACTGTCAAGGAGATCAAGGGTAAGGTCGCCGGTGCACTCGATGGGGCACGTAGATTGCAGTTCGCCTACAATCGCGAAGCAAAAATGTTTGAATTGAAGAAGAAGAATGGCGGCGATGTCCCCCCTGGCGAGGAAGTCGATCTGGAACCCACCGAAGCAGATTTGGATGAAATCGAAACCGTCGAGCCAGGCAAAGATTCTCAACACTTCAAGACCAAAGTCAAGAACAGGGAAAAGAAGATTGAACAGGAGAAACAACGTCGGAACATAAGTGAATCTGATCCTGCAGTGGCACGTGACAAGTACTTTCGTGCGAAGAAGGACCTTGACTCGAAAATGGAGCAAATCAATGCCATTGAACGGAATTGTAAGGCGTTGGGGAAGGATCTACGTTCTCGTAAGGATCGATGGAGGGATTTCCGTCGTCATATTGCCGAGATGACGAATCTTGGCTTTGACGAATTTTTGAACAAGAAGGGAAGTGCCGGTGAAGTGGAGTTTGATCATGAAAACAAGAGGTTGGATTTGATTGTTCAGAAGGTATGTCTTTGTGATGATGCATATGTTCATACGAGCTTGATGCTATCATTTTTGTGCCTGTGGCTAACTGCCTTTTCTATCGCACCACTTTGACTCTTCAGGATAATACGGACGAACACAGTCAGACCAAAGACGTCAAGGCTCTAAGTGGAGGCGAACGCAGCTTTGCCACCCTCTCTCTCCTCCTCGCCATTGGCGAATCCCTCGAGACGCCCTTCCGCGTTATGGATGAATTCGACGTGTTCCTTGATCCCGTGGCTCGTAAAATTGCCATGAAGACCCTCGTTGAGGTCGCGAAGGAAATGGATCATCGTCAATTCATCTTCATCACTCCCCAGGATTGCAGTAGTCTCAGGACGGATCCGAAGCTTCGAATTTTCAAGATGAAAAACCCTGGGAGGACTAATACTGTGGGCGGTGCACAGCAGCAGACGCTCAATTTCTCGAACTGAAATCTTTCGGGGAAATGAACAGCATTTCTCGGCTCGTATAAAGTGTACGTATGTGTCGGTTCTCTTTATTGTTAAGCATTATAGGAAACGAAGAATAAGTTAGCAAGCAACTTTATGTGGTTAGAATTGTCTTTTTCTTACTTTTGAAGCTGCTGCGACCAATGCCCACGCAAGGAGGGAGGCGTCCCAGATCAAGAGGAAGACCACCCGGTGTAGGACCTGAGGAAGGAGATGCGAAACAGGGAGACTCCAACCACTCCAACAGGGCTCTCACATAAGTGTTTGTCGTCGCAAAAAGAACAACAAGCAAGCGATCTGGGTGCCATTGGAGAGCATCATTCCTATGGACAGATGCTCGGTTGTCAAGTTTGCTGAGTGCCTATAGTGGATCGACCCACAAAAAGGGCCAAAAGACAAAATCCCCAACTGTTACTGGAGCTGCTGCACCGCACCCAGCTCAAGATGCTAAGGAACCAGCATATATATGGCTCAAAGGCAGACTCCGGCTTGATTGGCTCGAAGGGGGTCACGGGTCTTCACCTCAAATTTTCGAGCTGAGCCAATCTACTCCTATCGAAGAATCTGGACGATTGGTCACGGATGGAAAGACTTCTCTCAAGAGTTCATTCACTTACAACGCCAATCACTTCACCCGACTTATTACAGAAGATGATGTGAAGTTGATATTCACTCAGAAGGACGATCATGTCGAGGGAACAGGGAAGAATGAGTTCGGGTTGTTCACACTGCTTGGATCGGCGACAAAAAGCTCAACGAATGAGCCGACCTATGCGATCGAGCTTCGCAAACACTATCCCAGCAAGACAGGCACTGCAATCTCCACCCCCAGCCCCAAAAGTCGCGCCAAACAGAGGAATTACCATAAAAATGGCAAGACGACTCAAGTTTCGGGTGACGAAGACCTCCTCGATAACGCCGAGGGCCGTGACCAGTACAGCAGAAGAAGCCCATTCGAGGCACCGCTTCTACCACTGAGATAACATTAAAGCATATGCTGCTCTCCAAGAAACCAGGCTTGCGAACTGCGGCTGTTGTTCCGTTGCAAGATGTAGATGCAAGGGCTGTCAACGTCTCCATGTTCGCTTCTGATTTTTCACAGCAGTGTCATACAAGCGGTCTGACAGGAGTTGCCAAGTCTGCCCCGCATGCATCCAGCCAATTTGATGTAGCACATCGATGCATAGCAAGTCGCAAGATGAACCTGTCCCCAATAATGACACTGTCGCGAGTCAAACTCATGATGACAGGTTGGGAGGCACGGAAAGCACCGAAGTGCTAACGCCAAGCGACGGACCACGCAAGAGGACGAAGAACACCGAGCTTCGCCAGGCCCCAATGGTGAGCGACCCTCAATGCGCGAGATCGGAGTGAGTACGTCAACTGACATTGTCGCCGTGGCATCTTCTCTATACAAACGAGGCGCTAGTACGAATCAAGCCGAAACTGAAGAGAGTCGAGCTAATGATGCATCCATGGACCTACCCGAGAACAATGCGTCTACGCCCCAAGCCTCCCAGACAAACGTTGATGAGCTCGCTCCCATCTCGAGGGCATTACCAAAGGTCTTACGCGTGAGATGAAGACGTCAAATGCTGTCGTCACTAACCAGGCCAAAATGCTTGGGGTTGTGCATGCATCTACTGTACATAGAGATTAAGGGCGATTTATGCGACGCCTAAAGATCCAAGCTTCGCTTTCAACAAGTTAGCAAAGGATGAACAGAAATTCCTCGACATGCAGGCCAAAATGACAATCTTCTCAAACCCCAATCTGACAGGATGGATAGTAGGTTGAATAGCTTTTCCATCGATCTCTCAACCATTGGCAGTAAAGTCTCAAATCAATCTGACGAGCTTGATGCTCTGAAAAAAGGTCATTGCAGTATCAGCGAACAAATTAGGTCCAATTTCTCCCATCATGAAAAACAATTCAAGTTGGTCAACTTGAAGCCTGACAATTTGGCAAGGAAGTTGAAGGGTCAGGACGAACTTATCAATATGGTTCATAATAATTACTTCGCCGAGCTTCGTGGAGTAAAGGTTTCACCGACCACCAACAGGGTGCCATCAACCATCTGTATCAACGTGTTGACCGCCTCGAGTCGGAGAATTCCCAACTCAGGTTCCATCTAGAATCAAGGAACAATAAAATCAGCCATGTTGGCAACCCGGTTATTGTTATTGATGATCATTGTACTTCAGAAGATCTCACAAAGCCACGCAAACGCAAACACCATCAATGATCCTGCGAAGCATTTCAGGATCCTTTACACCGGTAACGTGCATGATTGTAGAGCATTTATATTGTTAGAGTTTTTGTAGAATTGTCCCGGCATGTGGTGATGATGAAAATAGTAGGTGTGCCATGGAAGAGTTTCTTGGCAATGTCTTTCGCAGTTTCAGAGTATGGCTGCTATTGATGAAGCCATTGAGGATAACCATTTTAGACATGAGAACGAGTGAATTAGAAAGATTTGAACCCACTTTAGTTGCCTAAATCTCGTTTGGATTTAGCTTTAGTCTTGTTTCTCGTCTTCTGTAGAAGTGGGTGCAGCATTCATCATTCCACCCCACATCTCAGAATCAGCCATGCAAGACGTATCGGGTTTTCTACGATGAGTGAAGTGAAGCCCCAATTAAGTATGAACTAAATGGCAGTTCTCTGATCAGTCCACTCACAGACAAAAAATAACCCTAACCTAACAGCAACTTGGATGTACACATTCAATACTCTCAGTCGAGCGAGTTTTGTTGTGAGAGCTGCCGTAAGTGTGCTGATCGTGATGAGGTTGACGGCTTTACCTGTCTGTGATTTGTACTGTTTTGGTGCATTTGACTCGAAGGTTGGTATTGTAGAGTTAACCCCCCGCGCCTCTTCGACGTTCATGAAGCAGATTCCTTCCCAACTTGCAAGAGCGAGTCCAACAGCCCAAAACTGGATCCATCCTTGCCACCACTTGTGAAGAAGTCATTGTCAATTATTGCAACCAAGTAGTACGTATCCCTGATTTTCTCTATCAATTCGTAGCTGTCACTTTCAAAGTCATACAGGTTAAGCCACATGGTTGTCCACAACGAGAATGCCTCCTCTGCCCAAACTAGAAATGTGTCCGGGTCAAAAATTGTTGGTTGCAATATTTCTCGGTTTGGGAAGACGCCCCAGGTAAGAGCCGTTACTCCTCCGCTTTCAACGCCAACCCGTAGCTCTTGTCCAGCATAGTTTACAGCGTACAGATTCATATTTGGGTGGTTAGTCACCATTCGTGTGAGTCGGTTGGCCTTGTCAGGACTGACAAAACACTCGACATATGCTTTTTGATAGACCCTTCCTCCTTTTCCACCCCACCCAAAAACAGGATGATTGCTTGAAACACCATCTACTGGGGGCTGACTATTCACTGTCAAAAGGCCATATCTGTTTAGCCGCGCAAGCTGGGGCTGTACCAAAAATGACTCTGGTTGCAATGGTGTCTCGCACCATGGGATGTGAGGGACAGTGCCTTCCACATAACGAGCAAACACTTCATATACATCAGTCTCGGCAACAGGACAGTTTCCCAGCATCGCACGCCGGTCATCGTCACAACCAAGAGTGAAGGAGTAGAAATGAGACAGCTCCGACAATTCACCAAACGCAGGGCTAGTTGAGTCACCCCAGCGGCCATTTGGGTACTTCATTGTTGAAACACAGGGGCGAATGAATAAGTTGTCAGAAACAAGAGATCAAATGTAACAGGAAATGAAAAATCCAACAGTATACCCCTCACCTCATCCCAATCATCTGTTCTCATAACATAAGATTTAGGTCTGTTGCTCCAATTTATTGGCCTCACATCCTCCCTGGATCGGTTTTCCATGGCTGATGGTTTCCATGGGAATACACGTCTAGTAGACCTGGCTCGTTCAGATATGGATCCTTGCCTTTCTCTCCCCGCTGGTATTTCATTGCAATCTTGTTTGTCATTTGCACCATCCACACCATGTTCACATTCAGGTACAAAGTCCACTACTTTCTTCTTATTGCCATGCCTTTTCTCTCGCAATGAGCCTGCACTACCCGAATCACTCAAGACATCTATTGCGCCCAAATTGGCCAATATTCGTGTGGTACTTCGTTCCAAATTTAATGTGTAAAAGTGAAATCCATCCACGTGCATATCTTCGCCAGTATCCTCTTCTCTTGATAACGAATATGTTAATACTGTTCGGCACATTTCTGCAGCAATCTCACATCCAATCTTTTTGACGGCCTCGTCGTCATGGCGGACCGTTTGCAGCCTTTCAATGACCGAAGGAGGCACGGAAATGCCACAGAACTGAGTCATCTTCAACATACTCGAATATGATTGAATAGGCATTATTCCAGGTATAATCGGGCAATCAATCCCAGCCTTCCTGCATCTCTTCACATAGTCTAAAAAGACATTTGCATCATAGAAGAATTGCGTGATGATGAATTCTGCACCAGCATCCAGCTTTTCTTTCAAATGTTGCATCTCTACTATCTTTCCATCCTCTCCTTTTCCAGACGAAGGGTGGCCCTCTGGGTGACCGGCCACTCCTATCCCAAAGTAGTCTCCGTGTAGCTTACGTATCAGCTTGACCAAATCAATCGCTCGACTACACTCTCCTCCACTGACGTCTCCTTCCCTCCACGCCCGTTTCCCCTGGGGTGGATCGCCCCTCAAGGCTAATATATTGCGTACCCCCGATGACTTGGCCATGCCTAGAACTTGGGATATCTGCTCTCTCGTTAACCCAGTACAACTTAAATGAAGTAGCACATCGACACATGCAAATCTTTGCGCGTGGGAGGCAACGGCCAGTGTCCGAGAGAGTGTACTTCCGTTTGCCCCCCAGGTGACGGAGATGAAGAGCGGGTCGAGACGACGAGACATGCGATCTATACGGGTTAGGAGGTTGTCTAGTCCTGGCTCGGTCTTGGGTGGGAAGAATTCGAGGGAGTAATACCATCCTGGTTGTATGGCGGCGTGCTCATTGACAGTGGTATCGGTGGCACATTTGGTGGTTTGAGTTGGAGGATTTTCATTATTATTTTGTGGCCGTGGCCTCTGCGGCCGATTCCTCAAGTGACTGGGAATGTTATCATCGGCAATGTTGGGTTGCTGTTGATGGTGGGAAGCAGCGAGTGCCTCCCTTTCCGACTTGAACTCGTTTCGTCTCGCACGGATTTTATCGATGATGCGTGCCATTTTATTTAGTGCTGTGCCATTATTCTTGTGATTCCTACTGAGAGAGGCAAATTAGTTATGCTGTGATGCCGCCACGAGAGAGGCGAGAGGCGAATGAATGAATGTGATCGAGCGAGGAGTTGAGAGATTTTTGCCAGATGGCAATATTTTGAGCGGGAGAGTTCGCGCTTAATATTGATTACAGACTCGGGTACCGGGATAATATAATGGTTCGCAACGAACACACCATTCGTAACTAGTATGTAGCGATACAACACGTACAACAGCCCCTATTTTCTTTGAAATCTTATCGATCGCGTCATTTGGCGTCATCAAAAACCTGTCTCTCCAGTGTCTCTACCATAAATAATCGTCGAGCGGTGGGGCAGTGCAACGCATAAAAGCGCGAAGGCCCAACTACTACCATCCAGCAAGGCCAAATAAAATATTAGATGTGTGGGAGAAGACAGAATGAAGATTGACCTCATCTACCGTGATTCAACAAAAAGAGCAACGCCAACGTAACGCCAACGGGTTGTTATCTAGTTATTTTGCTCCATCTTGACGGATGGCATTTACATCCAGTGCACATCTAGCTAATTAGGGCAGATAGAGAGGCAGAGGGGTCATGCACGCATAGGAGATAATACTAATAGAGCCGTTCTCAGCCGCCACATTCGATCAAGAACTGACCATCTACAGTTGAACAAGAAAAATGGAGCATCAACATATAATGCAACACCGAACCACAATTCAATCCCATGATAATAATATGCCGCGACGAAGATCCAGTCCGCGCCGTCCTTCCAGCCGTGGGAGGATCTACGGAGAAGAGGCGGCGGCATCTGCTGCTGAGAACCATCCCGGTCATGTCATCCAAAGCAGAACGGTGTCTTCTGCCCACGTCCTCACCAAGCGTCAGAGAAGTCGCAGCCGAGGGAGGAGGAGGCGGCAACAGCAACAGCAGCAGGGTCAAGAACGTCCCAAAACGCCACAGCACGAGTCGAGCTTTCATGATTCTGAGACAAACGCTTCAATGGGGGGTTCTCAAATGAATCACTCCACTTCGCTGGGGAATGTGAGTTCCAGCTCAGGCGCCAATAATAATATGAACATGATGATCCATGATGGAAAAATCAATGAATATGGGCGTTGCATACGGCATCCAACCATCGAGCTTGCCTCTAGAGATTCTATAAATTCTCCATGGAGGGTATTATTGCAGGATTGCCCGCTATGTTCATTAGATGATTCTGTTTCGATACAAAGGCCAGAAGCAAACCACAAACTTAATGATGGGACCAGTTCAAGTCAAGCTACTGCCACGCCTTCTACTAAAACAAATAGAACTATGACCACTGAGGAAGAATCATCTGTCAAATCTTGGACCATGTCTGATGCCTCCGAGTCTGCTGAAAGTGAGATTATTGGCAATAATGTTGGGGGGAGAAGGTCTTCAACGCCAGAACAGCCATTTAATAAACAGCGACCTCCGCCTCCGCCGCCGCCTAAATCTGCACCTATTTATATGGATCCTGAGCAAGATAGTAGTTACATCAGTCGGAGCAATCATTCGTATCAACAAAATTATCGTCAGAGTCCAACTAATTTTGATCCTGTCCAGGAATTAAAGGAATTGGGTAAAAAGCTTGTTATGGAATCGGAGCATGGTTCGGAGGCATCCTTATCGTTTGATGATCAATCTATGGGGATGAGGTCTCAGGCATCTTCAGCAAAGCATAGACCTCCGCCGCCGCCGCCGCCCCCGGGGCGGAGTCCTCATTCAAACAGAGAACAATATGATGACTTTCAACGAAGAGAGAGCATTACCTCACTATCAACCAAAGAATTAAGCCAAATGAGAAGACAACGAAAACATAATATCCGGCCTCCCCCAAGAAGGGGGGAAGCAATGGGGGCAGATGAATCAAATGACAGCATATTGGGGGAGGCCTCGGATATTATTTCAAGAATGGAAAGCTTGACAGAGGGCACGCCAACGCCTTCGTCTCGCCGGTCCAGGAAACAGCAGCAACACAACGATCTGGGGGGCAACGATGACTTTGCCGTCAAGGCAACTTCAGAAAGGTCGTCTGAGGAGAAACGAGCGCGTGCCCGACGCCGGAAGGAAAAGGCGGAGCGGAAGGCTGCCAGGGCTCATGCACGAGAATTGCAAAAGCAAATTGAGCAAGAGAGGGAGCGAGAGGGGGGCCAAACATTTACCCTTCCGATGAATGATGTGCCACCAAGCAGGGGTAGGGCAGAAGGAGGACGTACCGATGATATCCTGCAAGCGGCCGCTGAAATACGCGCCCGGGCGCTACGAAGCACCAGTCGTTCGAGGGAACGTGTCAAGGAAGCCTCTATTTTCTGCGGGGAAAACCCCCCCGACGATCATGACTATAATGACGAGGGGGGTGATCATTTGTCATTGTCGTCTGAGAAAAAGAGAAGCATATTGAACCCACATGGATTTGAGGAGCCGCCTAGACCTCCGGCAGTAGAACGGAGGAGTCAGAGTCGAGAAAGGAGGAGGAGGAGGAGCAAAAGTGGAGGCAGAGGTCGAAACAACGAGCAAGAGGCCGCCGTCGAAAGGGTAAATAGCAGCGGCAGGAATAGAAACAGAGAACCTACTGGTTTGTCTTATGTTCCGAACCAGGCAACAACTGTGGAAGACTTAATAAGTCGCCGTCGTGAGATGAGGCAAAAAATTGCAGAGAGACAGAGTAATGCTGATCAGTCGAGGCAGGAACATCGCCGTATAGGCAGTGGAGGACAGCAAACAGCCGATGTTTCCGTCGGTGATTATTTATCCCTAAACGATGACACTTTGGAGAGATGGTCTCGTGATCAAATCTATACTGGATCGACACGACCTTCACGGAGAACAGCAGAAGGACCAAGTGAGCGCAGACGAGGCCGGTCCCGTTCTGCTGTGAGAGATGGTATTTCCAAGATCCGATCAGCATCGCTGAAACCCTTTAAAAAGAAAATAGGAAAGGGGATCGATTTAGCGGGCGGGGAGGAAGATGTTGAACAAAGCATCAGCATGGATAGTGGGAAACATTCTATATCTTCATTCAAACGATTATTGGCCAAGGGCAAACCTCGTTCACTGAGCCGTGGTCGCGGCTCACGTAGCCAATGTGATCAGAGAATTCCAAATAGTAACTTTGGTGAGCACAATGACGGCTGGGCTGTCAAATCAGATCCATTTGTAATGGAAAATGATAGATATGGTAGTTTCATCTCAACCAATGAAACAGAATTCAGGGACTTTGACACTAGAAGTGCCAGTGGCAAATCAGCATCTTCATCCTCTCGCGCTTTGGGTATTTTCAAGAAGTCCCTATCCAAAAAGAAAAATCCCAAGGGTGGGGGGGTAGTCCGTTCGTTGAGTCGCGGTAGTTTCCGTGATGTTCATAGTATCGATAATAATGAGAGATGGGATGCTAGGAGTGAGGTCAAATCTGAAACATTCACATACAATGAATTCAACGATTTTTGATCGTGAGTGTGATTTAGTAGAGGTATGTTAAAGTTGTAAAAGATGGCACCATATAACTTGTTATTTAGATGTGCTTTTTTGTGTGTTGCTTATTTTAGGCTACTATTGTATCCTGGTGGCTACCGCAGGACCGCTTGAAGGTCCATTACCATACTTATAAAGGCTTCCACATACAGCCATGTGTTCACAATACATCAGGCCACCGTCATTGAAAGTTGATATCGCCAACTCCACCAGCAGATTCATATGAGCGTGTGATCCAATCCTGGAAATCATCAGAAGATGCACGTGTTTCGTCTCGTATTGTATCAGAATGATCAGTAGTTTGGTGTGAACACTGGATATGCCTCAGCACCAAATGACACATCTCATTGTCATCGGAATCATTTTCTGAAAGATCTGTCTCTTGCCCAGCATCAAATACCCCTACCATTTCTACTTCAAATGACTCCATATTTTGATATTCTTCTCCTCCTAAGGCAAAGGCTTCAGACAACCTATCAACAAGAAAGTTGGCACCAGATGCGTCCCATTCATCAGCTCTTGCCAAGTCAAGTACAATTTTGTTGGGGATGGGTTTACTATCATTTGGAAGTGACATACTAATCTTAGGATAAGCAGAAGATGGAAAATCAGAAAGCAACGAATCTGCCGCCGACGAGGATGATGGTACGAAAATGAAGATTAATTTCGTGGCGTGTACTTGACTCAATTTATGCCTGCGACTTCGAACTCCATCGACAAAAGCCATCAGCTTGATTCCCCCAAAATTTCTATGCAAGACAGTTTTTCCATTCTCAAAGTCATAAGTGATGATAAGATAAACTGTAGAGCATACATCGCCAATGGAGTGGGAGGAAGCTGCTTGTTGATTCATTTCATCTTCATTGACAGATATATCATCTTGGCTGGCGATTGGAAATAATGCTTGCTGAATATTGTTGTAATTAGCCAAAATGATACTATCTGATTCGGATGATGGCCTTAGGTCAATTACACCAATCAATTGCTGCTGGCTAGATGCAATGCTGGAACTGAAACTGATTTTGTCATCAACATCATCATCTGCACTACCTCCACGAGGAATGAATGCGAATCGATTAAAAGCTGCGTACGGATTCACATTAACATTGTGCGCATGTGCTGAAAAAATGAAAATTAGGATAGATGATGTGATGGAGCATATCGATTGAGATTTCATCATAGTTCAGCATTAGGTTTCAGTTTAATGTTTTTCCAACCCCAAATCAAGAAACTCAAAACTCAAAACCCGCAGGACCCAGGTGGAAGCGAAGATTTTCATTTATCGCACTGGCTTTTGTGCTTAGTTATTGCTAGCTTATTGAATGATTGCTCATGTATGTTGTGTGGTGGTGGTGTGGGTGTGGCCGCGGGCATATCCCAGGATATCTTCTAGACTTACGTAGGAATTCAGTACTACGCGAAAAGGTAAATAATCGCCTAACATCTTCGAGCAAAAACTTGCGCCAGCCGGGAATCGAACCCGGGGCCAAACAATGGGAATGTTCGATTTTACCACTAAACCACTGGCGCTGGTGGCGTGAAAGGAGAGTGAGCACTGTTCAATTATAAAGTCTCATTTTCTAGATATGACAATTGAAAGTTCACTACCCCCATACATGTGAAGTCCTATGAAGGGCTGCACCTATCCTTTTGGGGTATGATCAAAATAATGTGAAGCGGTCAGAGGTTTGGATGTACCCCACACCAGCAGTATGTATGTAGGTGAGGAAAGCGGAATGCCCCGCCCAGTGCCTCCTGGATACGTGGTGAATCAATGGCTTTTGAATGTGAGGACACAGGACGGGGACACAGGACGGGGACACAGGACACAGGGGACACAACATAGTAATTCAACTTATTATAAGCTCATTTTGTATTGCTCCCTTTTGCCTTTTGCGTCAATATAATCGTTTATTAGCAATCCACATTGGTTTTCAAAAGGTGTATCTTCAAGAATCACCATTGTACTATTATAACACATATAGTAATACTCCCCAATACTTCGGGGGATTGAAAAAATCTCATCACATGATTCATGACTCAGAACCAAGGATACCTGATGGACATAGGACTCAACCAAACATTATGTGTCCCCCATGTCCTCACAAAACGGTTCAATCATCAAAAATCAAGGTCATTTAGCATGTCCTAGTAGGACACATCCAGGACATTGCCAACTAAGATAAAATCCATATGCACATTTCTAACCTCGAACAAGTTATCAGCCGGCCCCGGTCCCCCAGCTAAAATCACACCTTTCTAGCAGGTAATCTCTCGCAGCAAATGCCTAGTAGTTATAGTATGGTAACTATCTATAGAGGCATAGCATACAGTGTGTTATTGTGATGTCATCATCACCAACCCCACCTAAATGCCATCCACCCCAATCCACAATTTTGCATCAAACACCTACTAACTATGATTTTAAGAGATTCTATGAATCAAGCTACGGGCATCGGTACTCTAGGCGTGATGTAAAGTAACATAACATCACTTATATTAATAGTTAGTACGTGTTTGATGCACCGTTGGAAAGCTCTGCTCTTCCTCTTTCCAACGGTGTTTTCC
>JALLBF010000050.1:0-17500 GCA_036939945.1 Thalassiosira sp. AJA248-18
CTTATATTTCAAAATTAGCTTAGTAATATTAATATTTTTTAATATTAAAAAATATCAATATTACTAAGTTTGGGATTTTAAATATTGCTATATAAACGGTATAAATATACAATTAGTCTAAAATATAGAAAGTTTAGAAACTAAATTTTATTCTTAGCTTTATTATTAATATTTATTCCAATTTAAAATTTAGATAAGTTTATGGCAAAAAAAAGTATGGTTGAAAGAGAGAAAAAACGAATTAAATTAACTAAAAAATATGAATCAAAACGCCAAGCGTTATTGGAGGAATATAATAGTACTAGTGATTTTAATTTAAAATTAGAAATTCACTCAAAAATTCAACGTTTACCTAGGAATAGTTCTAAAATTCGTATTCGAAATCGTTGTTGGAAAACAGGCCGTCCTCGAGGTTTTTATCGAGATTTTGGAGTATCACGTCATGTTTTACGTGAAATGGCTCATCAATGTTTATTACCAGGGGTTACTAAGTCAAGTTGGTAAATTATAAAATTTAACAAATTATATTTAAATTATATATTTAAACTATAATCTAAATATAATTTGTTAGGGTAGTATTAAAAAATAAGATACTCTAATTCCTTAGAATCAATCTACATTAGAAATTTATATAAAAAATATTATTATGATTACTGATTTTCAAGTTTATATCGCATTAATGTCTGCTTTATTAGCGAGTGTTTTAGCTATTCGTTTAGGCGCAACACTTTACCAATAATTTAAACTTTAATCAAAAATTTATATATTTAATTGATAGTTATGGTAACACAAGATTTAAAAAAATTCTCTTCACCTGTTTTCCCTTTTACTGCAATTGTAGGTCAAGAAGAAATGAAATTAGCTTTACAATTGAATGTAATCGACCCCAAAATTGGGGGGGTTATGATTATGGGAGACCGTGGTACAGGAAAATCAACAACAATTAGAGCCATCGCTGATTTACTTCCAGAAATTGAAGTTATAAAAGATGATCCTTTTAACTCTCATAAATCAGATTTAGATTTAATGGGAAATGAAGTAAAAACTGCGATTCAAAACGGTGAAACATTGGAAACAGAATTTATTAAAATTCCAATGGTAGATTTACCTTTAGGAGCAACAGAAGATCGTGTTTGTGGGACAATTGATATTGAAAAAGCGTTAACTGAAGGTATAAAAGCTTTTGAACCAGGATTATTAGCAAAAGCTAATCGAGGATTACTTTATGTTGATGAAGTTAATTTATTAGATGATCATTTAGTAGATATTTTATTAGATTCAGCAGCTTCTGGTTGGAATACAGTTGAACGAGAAGGAATTTCAATTCGTCACCCTGCTCGATTTGTATTAGTTGGGTCAGGTAATCCTGAAGAAGGAGAATTGCGTCCACAACTATTAGATCGATTTGGTATGCACGCAGAAATTCGTACAGTTAAAGATCCAATCTTACGTGTAAAAGTGGTAGAAGAACGTACATCATTTGACCAAACACCAACGGTATGGATGGAAAATTATGAAACTCAACAACAAGAATTACGTACGCGAATTGTTGATGCTCAAAAAGTATTACCAAACGTTCAACTCGATTATGATTTACGAGTTAAAATATCAGAAGTTTGTAGTCAATTAGATGTAGATGGACTACGAGGTGATATTGTAACAAATCGTGCTGCAAAAGCACATGCAGCATATAATGGTCGAGATAAAGTAACCATCGACGATATTGGAACTATTATTACTTTATGTTTACGTCATCGTTTACGAAAAGATCCATTAGAATCAATTGATTCTGGTGATAAAGTATCAAAAGTCTTTAAAGAAATATTTGAAATCGAAGATTAGATAAAACGAATACGGCGTAGTCTTGTTGTATTAATTCACATTAAGGATTTATATTTGACAACTCCGTATTCGTTTAAACTTTATTCCAGAACCGTACCAAACCCACCATAGAAATAAACATTTCTTAGTATTAACTAATAAGTTTTGCGATAAAGTACCACAAACAACACATAATTCAAATCTCTCTGTGGCCAAGCTACAAAAACAACAGTTTCACCTGTAGACAAACTAAAAAGTTTTCCAGTGGTTTCGCCATTATCCACTTTTAGGGTATTGTTGAGACCTTATTTATCACTTTTTGGTACAACTACGTCTTTAGACTATTCAGCACCACCATCTAGGGTAGGAACTGGGCTCTAAATGACTAATAAAGACACGCTGTTTTCACATAAGACTTTAGACTTTAGGAACTGTTTTGTTGTAAAATGCATAATTTGAGTTTTTCATCTAATGGTTAATAATATATTAGATCGATAGATATAAAGATATAGCAAATTAATACTAATAATACTCTTTTTAAATCTTATGCTGCTATTTTACAATCCTGACATATTTAGATTTTTTAAGTAAAATATATTTATTACTATATCCAATATATATTATACTACATTCTACTTAAAATAACAATATTAATATTGTTATTTTAAGTAGAATGTAGTATAATATATAATAAGCCCGGATAGCTCAGTTGGTAGAGCAGTGGATTGAAGATCCTCGTGTCTCCAGTTCGAATCTGGATCTGGGCATTTATTAAGTATTACGAAAAGTATCCAAAAATTTGATGGGATCATTTTGAAATGAAAGTTCTACTATCCCTAGGGGACCATTACGGTGTTTTGCAATTATTAATTCAGCAGGAGTAATTTGTTCATTTTTTTCAACTGTTGGATTATAATAATTTTCTCGATATAACATTAATACTAAATCTGCATCTTGTTCAATAGACCCACTGTCACGTAAATCCGACAAAACAGGTCGCTTATTAATTCGATTTTCAACATTTCTACTTAATTGAGATAATGCAATAACTGGTATTTGAAATTCTTTAGCCAGATTTTTAAGTGCTCTCGTAATTTGAGAGAGTTCTTGAACACGGTTTTCAGATTTTATTTTTGAGTTTAAAAGTAATTGTAAATAATCGATGACAATTAAACCAATATTATTTTGTTCAAATAATATTTTTTTTATGTGAGAACGAATATCTTGAGTTGTTATATTTGCCTGATCATTAATAAAAAATGGTAAGCGAGAATAATTTTGAATACTCTTTTTTAATTCATGCCAATCTTCTTTATATAAATTTCCAATTTTTAACCGGGTTTGGCTTATTCCCGTCTCATTTGACAGTAAACGATATATTAATTGTTCTTTTGACATTTCAAGACTAAAAAACAGTATAGGTACTTTATATTTTTTAAGTATATTTTCTGTTATATTTAAAACAAAAGCCGTTTTTCCCATGGAAGGGCGACCCGCAAGTATAATTAAATCAGATTTTTGGAAACCTTGTATTAAAGAATCTAAATCATAAAACCCAGATCCTAATCCCGGTAATTCTGATTTTAAAGCTTTTTCTTTTAATTCTAAAAAAACACTTGAAAATAATTCTGCAGTAGTTAATTTTTTTTCCTCTATTAATTCATTTGTTAATTTAAATGATTTTTTTTCAAAATCATTTAAAATTTTTTCTAACGGAATATTTGTCATATAAGCTGAATTAATTGCTTCATAACCTAAATTAATTAGTGAACGTCGTAAAAATTTGTCTTGAATTAATTGAATATATTCTTCTAAATAAACTAAATTAGGAATTTGATTAGCAAGTTCTAATAAAACTTTTGTACCCCCAATTTTACTTAAACAACCAGTTTCTTTCAAAAAATCATTTACTGAGAATATATTTATGGGAAGCTTTTTACGGTACATTTCTACAATAGCTTTATAAATTTCTTGATGATTTATAAAGTAAAAAGTTTCAACTCGAACAGTTTTGATTGTCACTTCAATTGCTTCATAATTAACTAACAAACAACTTAAGATAATTTTTTCTGCTACGAAGTTATGTGGTAAAGGAGTATCTGAAATTGAAAACTGTACTTTAGGATTAAACTTTCTCATATTCATTAAAATTTAGACTTTGCTTTAAGATAAAATAAGAAACCTTGTCTTTTAAAGATATATTTATTAAAATATTATTGTGCGTCCTTAGTTCAGTTGGTAGAACGCTAGTCTCCAAAATTAGATGTCGAGGGTTCAAGTCCTTCAGGACGCGTTTCTCTTAAAAAAGAAGAGGTGTGTATTAGAAAATAGAATTTTAATTGTCTAAAATTTCCGTAACTAATTAATTTTATAAAGATTTAAACTTGGATTGAGAGTAAAGACTTTTAAAAAAAATATTAAATTTTTTTTTGATTAATTAAAGTTAAAATTATATATCTCCATTTTATCAAGAAATAAAAATAAAATTATATGGCAAAAAAAATAACTGCATTGATTAAATTAGCATTACCTGCAGGAAAGGCTACACCCGCTCCTCCTGTAGGCCCGGCTTTAGGTCAACATGGTGTAAACATTGCAGCCTTTTGTAAAGAATATAATGCTCGAACAACTGAAAAAGCTGGACTTATTATTCCAGTAGAAATTTCAGTTTATGAAGATCGAAGTTATACTTTTCTTCTTAAAACACCGCCTGCATCTGTTTTATTAGCTAATGCTGCAAAAGTTAAAAAAGGCTCGTCAACTCCGAATCGAGTAAATGTTGGGTCAGTAACAAAAGCACAATTAGAAGAAATCGCTAATATTAAATTACCAGATTTGAATACTACTAAAATAAATAGTGCAGTAAAAATTGTTGAAGGAACTGCCCGGAATATGGGTATTACAGTTATAGATTAATATTTAAGTTTGTAAGTTTTTAAGAAAAAAATTATATGCGAAAATTATCCAGACGTCAAAACGAAAACCTTAAAAAAATTAAAAATGTTGTTCATTCAAGTTTAGAAGAAGCAATTAATTTGCTTCAAGAAACTGCGACGGCTAAATTTATTGAATCTGTTGAATTACATGCTAATCTGAATATTGATCCAAAATATGCAGATCAACAATTGCGTACAACTGTAACATTACCTCATGGGGTAGGAAAATCTACGCGCATTGCTGTTTTAACAAATGAAGCAAATTTTAATGAAGCAAAAGAAAATGGAGCTGATATTGTCGGTAGTCAAGAATTAATTGAGGATATTAGTCAAGGTAACATTAATTTTGACTTATTAGTAGCAACACCTGATATGATGCCAAAATTAGCAAAACTTGGTCGAGTTTTAGGACCAAAAGGATTAATGCCATCACCAAAGTCAGGGACAGTTAGTACAAGTTTAACAGAAACATTATCTGACTTTAAAAAAGGAAAATTTGAATATAAAGCAGATAAAACAGGTGTTGTTCATGTAAGTTTTGGAAAAGCAAATTTTTCAAAAAATCAACTAATTGACAATTTAACATCGTTATATCAATCGATCGAACAAAATCGTCCTTCGGGTGTAAAAGGTAAATACTTTAAAAGTTTATTTATTTGTACTAGTATGGGACCGTCTATTCAATTAGATTTAAATGCATTTGATTAATATATCAAACTCTAAGTGAATAATTAAAAATTAAATATATATATACATTTAAAATAAAAAATTTTATGTCAGACAAAATTAACCAAATCGTTGAAGAATTAAAAACATTAACTTTATTAGAAGCATCAGAATTAGTAACAGCAATCGAAGAGACGTTTGGTGTTGATGCATCAGCAAGTGTTGGTGGTGGCGTTGTAATGGCTGCTGCGCCAGCTGATGCCGAAGAAGCAGAAGAAAAAACAGAATTTGATGTAATGTTAGATGAAGTTCCAGCCGATAAAAAAATTGCAGTATTAAAAGTCGTTCGAACTCTAACTGGATTAGGTTTAAAAGAAGCGAAAGAGCTTGTAGAATCAGCACCTAAACTAGTGCAAGGGGCATTAAGTAAAGATGCAGCAGAAGACGCAAAAAAACAAATTGAAGATGCAGGTGGAAAAGTTTCATTAACTTAAGACTTTAATTTTCAAGAAAGAGCTTCTAAATTCTCTTCCTTGAAAATTAAATTATTGTAAAAAAATTATTTTATCTACAAATTAACAAATGTTTTATTATATCTTTAACTAGATCTATTTTGATTAATTGTTTCTGTTAATGAGCTTAAAATTAATTTAATTGACCGTACTGCATCATCATTTCCTGGGATTGGAATATCAACTAAATCAGGATCACAATTGGTATCTAAAATAGAAATAACCGGAATACCTAATTTCCGACATTCTTGAACCGCAGTCATTTCACGTTTTTGATCAATAATGATTGCCACATCAGGTATATTAGCCATATTTTTAACACCATTTAAGTGTTTTCGTAATTTTTCTAACTCTTTTAAACGCAATGATGCTTCTTTTTTTGGTAATAAATTAAAAATTCCATCAACTTCTTGCTGTTCCAAGGCTTTTAATCGTTCGATTCGACTTTTTAATGTTACCCAATTTGTTAACATCCCACCTAACCATCTATGATTTACATAATATGAATTACAACTATTTGCCTGTTGGGCAATTACTGCACTTGCTTGACGTTTTGTTCCGATAAATAAAAATGTTTTTTCTTCTGATGCTGCTTTTGCAACATAAGAATTTGCTCGTTTTAATAATTGGGCTGTTTGAACTAAATCTAAAATATGAATATTATTACGTTCTGTATAAATATACGGAAACATTTTTGGATTCCATCTATAAGCTTTGTGCCCAAAATGAACACCAGCTTCTAATAATTGGGCTAAATTAATATCAGCCATAAAATTTTATAACTCCTTAATTAAATAATTGTAGTTTAGTATATTATAAAATAACATCAACAGATTGAAAAGAAATAAGTCTAGATTTTTATTTTAATTTTATCTAGGTTAATATTAGTTTTATTTTGTGAAATTATATTAAAACAGTTCGTGTAACTTTGATACCCTGTTCCAGATGGAATTAAATGTCCAATAATTATATTTTCTTTTAAACCACGTAACCAATCTACTCGACCCTCAATAGCAGCTTTTGTCAAAACACGAGTAGTTTCTTGGAAACTTGCTGCTGAAATAAAGCTTGGGTTATTTAGTGCCGCTTTTGTAATGCCTAACAATAATGGAACATAATATGCTGGACGTTTGTTATGAGATTCAATAATTTGATTAATATATTGAATATGATATAAATCAACTACTTCACGTGGTAATAGTGGTGTATGACCTTCATGGGTTATTAACACTTTTGTAGTCATTTGTTTAATAATTACCTCTAAATGTTTATTTGCAATTGAAACACCTTGTGACTGATAAACAGATTGAACTGCATTTAATATTAATAATTGAATTTTCTTAAATGTTCGATAACTTGCTTCATAATTATTTGCTAAACGATATGAAGTAGAAAATTCTTTTTCACTTGAGAAGAACTGTTTTTTTATCCCATAATAATTAAAGTAAATTTTTAATAAATTGTGGGGGTTAATCTTATCATTTTCTTTTATTGTCGTTCCTAATTTTTGAAATTCAAAACTAGAGTCAATACTAGTTTTTTGAATTAATAAACTTTTCTTTTGATTTGTTGCTAAATGTTTATTTGTAGGTTTCTTTTTTCGTGCCTCTAATAATTCTTCTATTCGGGGTAAACCTTGAACAATATCTCCAGTAATTTCTTTTTCAAAATTTAACAACCCAATTACTTCACCTTTTTCAATAAATTCCCCATTTTTACAATAAACACTATTTACTTCTTGTTCAAAATAATCTTCCGTTATTGAATGAATTCCAATTGATTTATTAAAAGGATATTTTAAAAATTTTAATCCTGTTAAATTAGTATTAAAAAGAATGCTTTCTTTAGTTTTATTTGGGATTAACTCAGAACTTTTTAATAATAATGGTAAACATTGTTTAATTTTTAATTGTGTATTTTTAATTTTAAGACTATTTATTTGATTTATTTTTTGTTTTTCTTTTGTTAATGAGAAATTATTTAAAAATAATGGTATTGGAGAACTGTAAAATTTCCCATTTTTTTTCATAAACATTTTTGAAAACTTAATTTTAAATCCATATGATTTTTCATTTGGATCCAATTTTTCTACTATTGACCGTTTGGTAATATCATAATAGTTTAAGAAAGTATTCGTTTTATGGTTAGAAATATCTTTGTTTAAAGTTATTAGCTTATATTGTAAATCAATTTTTTCTTTAGAATCATCAGTTTTACAATTTGGGAAAAAATAAGGGCGTCCTTTTTGTATAGTTAATAATTTACCATTATCAATTAAAACTTTTCCTGTTTGATTTACTTTAATATTCTCAATTATTAATTCATTAACTGTTTTATTTTTTCCTTGTTCTTTTTTAACTGTTATACAATCATCATTGGATATTAAAAAAACTTGTTTTTTATTTGAACGTTTTGATTTAAATTTTACTATTTCTAGAGAATTCATCGTAATTGATTCAAGATATCCTATTGTTGTATAAGAGTCGATAAATTGAGTTGGTTCAACAAGTAAACAAGATTGTAAATTTGTATATTTTAAATGTGCTGGAATATATTGATTTAAAATTAATTTTTCTAAAATTTTTAAGTTTAAACGTTTCCTTTTAAAACAATTACTTAAATCAATTGTAATATTATTTTGTAATGAGTTTTTTGAATTTAAATTTATACTTTGAGAAATTAAATTTATACTATTAGATGTCTTAATTTTTTGATTTGTTTTATATAAATAGTTTGTTTTGTTAGTTATTTTAAAAATTAATTCTGAGTCATTATTATTAGCAAAAATTCTTTTTAAATTTTTTTCTTTAGGAATTTCATAAATAGCGAAAGGTCGAATTAATAAGTGATTACTACCTTTTGTTGTAATATGTTCACACAATGAAGGTTGTGTTATTTCAATATTATCAAAAATAATTTCACCTGAATAATAAACATTTTTATCTAATTGCTCGAACTGTTTACCTTGATAAACAACCCCTGCTTTAATAGCAATTTCTTCAATAATATTATTTTTTTGAGAAACACTTATGATTCCAGCAGTTTTTGAAATAATGTTTGGAATAATTTCAAAATTTTTGGATATAAAGTTACCATTTTCTACTAATAAAATGTTTTTATCACAGTTTAATTTATAAGTTTCTTCAGAAAGCCAAATTAAAGAATTATGAACAATTTTCTTTTTTAATTTTAACTTTAAAAAGATATTTTCCATTTCTTGATAATTCAAAAAATTTTGATAAAAAATAAACCCATTTTTATCAATTTTAGTGTCTAATTTTTTTAAATAAGTTTTATTATGATCTTTACTAATTTTTTCATAATCCTCTTTACTTATTTCATAAGGTATATTGTAAAAAATTAGCTTATCTATTGTACCTAATTTTTGTTTAATTCGTTGATCATAATACATGATTCCACCAGTTAAAGTTTTGAAATCATTATTAAAAGAAAGTGCAAAAGGTTTATAGTTATTACATTGTTTCCAATTTTTTAAAGTTGAATCTTTTAATGTAGCTAAATATTTGGAATTATTACAATTAATTAAATAATTTTTATTATTTCTAGGTTTAAGAATTTTTTGAGCATAAGTATTATTTAAAAAATAGGTATCATTTGTAACCTGAATTTTTTGTTGTAATACATTCTTTTTATTATCAAAGAGTTTAATATATCCAGAATATTGATTTATTAATTTTGTTCTAAAAATATAACTATTTTTATTAATTTTATGGTCCGTATAAAAATTTAAAAAAGAGTTACTGGGGGCTTGATAAACTTGTCCTGATAGAATCCACAATAGTCGATTTTGTGTTATTAAATTTGTTCTAGTTTTTAATCTAGGAATAAAAATTTCACCAGCTGTATCACTTAATATCGGTTTTCTTTCTGTTAAGGTTTGTTTTTCTGTACTTATTAATTCACCTATTATTGCTGATTTTTTCACATATTGATTACTTTTTACGAATAACATTGTATTTCGTAATAATTCCATTTGGATGACTTTTTCGTCATGTTGTTGAGGTATTAGTATTAATGATCCTGAATTTTTAGTAACTAAAACATCATCACCTCGATTTGTACGTAATATAATTGTTTTTAAAATCTTAGAAAATTTAATAACTCCATTTGTTGGACTAATAACTTGTTGCCGAGCTTCGGAAGTAAAAATTCCTCCTGTATGAAAAGTTCGCATTGTTAATTGAGTTCCAGGCTCACCAATAGATTGTCCAGCAAGAATACCAACTGCTTCTCCTAAATCCACTAGATTTTGATTTGATAAATCCCAACCATAACACATTTGGCAAATAGAATGATATAAACTACAAGTTAATGGTGAACGAATATGAAATTTTGCGATTTGTTTTTGTTCAAATATATTTAATAATTTTAATGTTATATGTGTATTAGCTGAAGCAATTAATTTTTGAGTTTTTGAATCATAAACTGATTTGGATAAGACTCTACCAATAATTTGCTCATTATCTAATTTATTTTTGTTGTCAATTATAAAGGAAGCAGATGTTAAACAATCTTTTTCTCTAATAATAATATCTTGTGCAATATCAATTAAACGGCGAGTTAAATAACCAGAGTTTGCTGTTTTTAAAGCTGTATCAACAATCCCTTTACGAGCCCCATAACCAGACATTAAATAATCTGTGATTGTTAATCCTTCCCGGAAATTCTTTTTAATAGGTACACGCATAATCTCACCACTAGGATCAGCCATAAGCCCCCTCATACCTACAAGTTGACGAACTTGTGATAAATTTCCTCTTGCTCCGGAAAATGCCATTATATAAACCGAATTTAAAGGGTCGTATGTTTTAAAATAAGCTACTACATTATCTTTTAATGATTCGCTTGCTATACTCCAAGTGTCAATAATTTTTTGAAAACGTTCTACATCTGTAATTTTTCCTTTTAAACAAATTTTTTCTGCATTTAAAATATCTTGATTTGCTTTTTCTAACATTTCATTTTTTGTGGCCGGCACTTTTAAATCTTCAATACTAATAGATATACCAGCTTGTGTTGCATACTTAAATCCAAGATATTTTAATTCATCTGCTAACAAAGAAGCTTGCATAGAATCATATTTTGAAAAACTCCATGCTAATAATTCTTTTAATTGTTTTTTATTAATAAGTGTATTTTGATAAATATAATCTTTCATAATTCTTTTAGTTAATTGATTTTTAAGAATTCAACTATTTTAAACCCTTACAATTTAAGGTTTAAGGTTGTTTGAATTGTATAATTTAAAAGAACACGTCCAGTTGTAGTTTGTAAATATTGAACAATAGTTTTATTATTTTTATCTTTACGAATTTGAATATTTTCGTAATATTCAATATAACTTCCATCTTTTAATTTAATTTTTTTTGTAAAATTTAAAGGTTTAGAAATTTTATGTTTATATCGAACCCAAATTGAGGTATGAATTTCAATTTGATCTTGGTTGTAGGCTAATATAACATCATTTAAATCAGAAAAATAATGATTTGAACCTAGTAATCCAGTAATGTTATTTACTGTTAAATAATAACAACCTAATACCATATCTTGGCTGGGCATAATAATTGGGTCACCATTTGCAGGTGATAAAAAATTATAAGGTGCTAACATTAGCATATAACATTCTGCTTGAGCTTCTAATGAAAGCGGAACATGAACAGCCATTTGGTCTCCATCAAAATCTGCATTAAATGCTGAACAAACTAATGGGTGAAGCTTAATAGCACGGCCTTGAATGATAATAGGTTCAAAAGCTTGTATTCCTAATCTATGTAATGTCGGTGCTCGATTTAAGAAAATAGGGTGATTTGATAATACTTTTTCAAGTACGGGGTCTATAATTGGCTCATTTTGTTGAAGCAAATTTTTTGCAACTTTCATATTGCTTGCTAACCCCTGATTAATTAATTCGCGAATTATAAATGGTTGAAATAGTTCAATTGCCATTTCATAGGGTAAACCACATTGGTTTAATTTTAAACTTGGGCCTACAACAATAACTGATCGTCCAGAATAATCTACTCGTTTTCCAAGTAGATTCTGACGGAAACGCCCATGTTTTCCTTTTATAATATCAGACAATGATTTTAATGGTCGATTACTTGCACTTAAAGCAATTTTCCCCCGTTTTCCATTATCAATTAATGTATCTACTGCTTCTTGTAACATTCGTTTTTCATTTCGAATAATTAATTGAGGAGCATCAATTTCTAATAATCGAAGGAGACGGTTATTACGTGTAATGATTCGTCGATATAATTCATTTAAGTCCGACGTTGCAAATCGCCCTCCTTCTAATTGAATCATCGGTCTTAATGCAGGTGGAATAACTGGTAGTATTGTAATAATCATCCATGCTGGGTTTGCACCTGTAGTTAATAGATTTTCTAATATACGAATGCGTTTAATTGATTGATCTCGTAATTTATAAATACGTTGATATTCCCATTTTTTAGACCAATGTGAAAAATTATAAAATGGTTGTTCTTTATGAAGTACTTTACTGCAGAGTGTAATAAAATTGCGTGTTTTAATTATTTCTTGATCAAGATTTAATTTTTCTAATTCACGTTTAATTAAAACAGCTCCAATTAGGTAATTTGGAGTTGATCTTAATAAATATTTTGGTGTATTTCGACGCCTATTATGAGATTTTGATTCTGGTTTAAATGGATAACCTGTAAACCCTAATTCTCGACAACGT
Organism: Thalassiosira sp. AJA248-18; assembly: GCA_036939945.1. NCBI lineage: Eukaryota > Bacillariophyta > Thalassiosirophyceae > Thalassiosirales > Thalassiosiraceae > Thalassiosira > Thalassiosira sp. AJA248-18. Next base: position 12,660 of record JALLBF010000050.1, read on the forward strand.
CGATATTGCTGTAAATCCCAATGTAATCCATAAAAAGCAATTTCATCTTCAGCAATAAAATAAGCAAGAGACGCTAATTTTATTCTTTTTATTCGTTCATCATAAGAATTTACACTATTAGATTTTTTTGCTTTTGATTTTTCTTTAAGAAATTTTTTACACTCTAAAAGTATTTTTGGGCTTTTAAGGTAATTATGAAATTCAATATCTGACAATACAGATTCAAGTATACCTTTATTAGCTTTTTCCTTGTTATCTCTTGGGTCGGCAAATTCTGTCCATCCAGTATCTAATCTTTTTTCACATTGTTCAACTTCAAGTAGTAAAGCTATATAATTTGGTCGGCTGTTTGTATACCAAACATGTGTAACAGGATAAATTAAATTTATATGACCCATTCTGTGTCGTCGAACTCTTGATTCCGTTAATTCAACTCCACAACGCTCACATATTAACCCTTCATATCGAACTCTCTTATATTTACCACACGCACATTCTAAACTTTTACTTGGACCAAAAATTCTTTCACAAAATAAACCATCCATTTCAGGTTTAAATGTTCGATAATTAATGGTTTCAGACTTTTGAACTTCACCCACAAATTGTCCATTCGGCAATTTTCTATGAGACCATTGTAATATCCTCATAGGAGAAGCTAGTTTTATTTTTATATAATCAAATTCTTTTTCAGAGCGTATCATATTAAATTTTTAAAACGAAATATTATTTATATTTGAAGTATGAGAAAATGTTTTTAATAATGGATTATATTTTTCAATTAAATTTAATTCAATTTCATAAGATTGGTCTGAACTAAATTCATCAATTCGATAAGTACTTAGGTCTAATCCAATTGAACGTAATTCTTGAACTAAAACTTTAAATGATTCTGGTACACCAGAAGTTGGTATTGGTTGACCTTTAATGATGGAGTTTAAAGTTTCATTTCTTCCTTGCATATCATCAGATTTTATTGTTAAAAGTTCTTTTAATGTAAAAGATGCCCCAAACCCTTCAAGTGCCCAGACTTCCATTTCACCAAATCTTTGTCCTCCATGTTGAGCTTTTCCCCCTAACGGTTGTTGAGTTACTAATGAATAAGGACCAGTTGCTCTTGAATGCATTTTATCATCAACTAAATGAATTAATTTTAACATATATGCATTACCAACAGTAATTGGATTATCAAATTCTTTACCTGTTCTTCCATCGAGAAGTACCATTTTTCCTGGAGAATATGGGTTAAAAAGCCATGCTTCATCATTTTCAATTGAAGCTTGTCGTAATTTTTTATTAATTAAAATTCGTGAAACTTCTGAGCCGTACATTTCATCAAATGGTAAAATTTTAAAACGACGATTTAATTTGTGACCGGCTAATCCTAATAAACATTCATATAATTGTCCTACATTCATCCGAGACGGAACTCCTAAAGGATTTAAAATAATATCGATAGCCGTTCCGTCTGGAAGAAAAGGCATATCTTGACGAGGTAAGATCCGAGAAATTATTCCTTTATTCCCATGACGACCCGCAATTTTATCTCCGACTTGAATTTTTCTTATTTGTGCAATAAAAATTTGAATTTTTTCAAATTTATATGCTAATTTTGTCCGTCGATTAAAGGTTAAAGTTTCAATAACTCTTCCATATTCTCCTTCAGGCATTCGAAATGATGTATCACGAACTCCCTTTGCTTTTGCCCCAAAAATTGCTCTAAGCAATTTTGATTCTGGTAATTGTTCAGAATCATCTTTAGGTATAATTTTTCCTACTAAAATATCTCCTGGTTTTACAAATGTTCCAATTGTAACTATTCCATCTTCATTTAAATTTTGAACATCGGAAATACTTAAATTTGGAATATTATTTGTTGTTTGCTCAGACATTTCTGCTGTTCGGTCGATTTCAATTTCATATCTCTCAATATGAATTGAAGTAAAAATATCTTCGTAAACTAAACGTTCATTGATTAAAATCGCATCTTCAAAATTATAACCTTGCCATGGCATATAAGCTACTAGAACATTTTGTCCTAAAGAAAGTTCACTACTTATTATTCCTGGTCCATCAGTTAACATTTGACCAGATTTAATTTTCTCACCTTCCCATATTATTGGTCTATGATTAATACAAGTTTCTTGATTTGACCGTTGGTATTTTTGTAAATCATATTTATAGTGTCTTCCGGAATTTTCACGAATAATTATTTTATTGGCTGTTACCGATTCAACAATTCCGTCTCTTTGGGCATTTATTACCATACCGGAATCTAATGCAATTTGATTTTCCAGACCTGTACCGACAATCGGTTTTTGTGGCAATAATAATGGAACTGACTGGCGTTGCATATTAGACCCCATCAAAGCTCGGTTAGCATCATCATGCTCAAAAAATGGAATTAAAGATGCAGCAACAGAAACAACTTGAATTGGAGAAACAGCAATAAAATCAACTTCAGATGGAGTAACAGTTAAAAAATCTTGCTTGTAACGTACAGGAATTAAATTTTTTGTTAGATAATTATACTCATTTGTAGAAATATCAGCAGGGGCAATTTTATAAAAATCTTCAATATCAGCTGTTAAATAAATAGGATGTCCTGTTTTAATAACTTTTCCATTAATCACTCTCCAAAAAGGTGTTTCTAAAAAACCAGATTTGTTAACTCTTGCACATGTTGTTAATGAAGCAATTAACCCTACATTTTGTCCTTCAGGTGTTTCGATTGGACAAATCCGACCATAATGACTTGGGTGAATATCACGTACAGCAAAACTAATACGATCTCTATCAAATCCCCCAGGCCCCAAACCACTAATCCGTCGTCTATGTGTTAATGAAGATAATGGATTTGTTTGATCCATATATTGGGATAATTGACTTGCTCCAAAAAATTCTCGAATAGTTGCACCGACTATATTAAAACTCGATAATTGACTTGAGTATGTTTTATTTGTTTGACTTCGTAATTTTCTCAATAATCTTTGGAATCCAATTCGGAATAAATTTTGTAATAATTCACCTACTGAGCGAACTCGTCTGTTCTTTAAATGATCAATGTCATCACTAATCTGTTTAGAAGTAGATAAGGTTATTAATTTATCAATTATTGCAAAAATATCTTCATACGTAATTGTAGTAATTCGTTTTGATAGTTTTATATTTAATCGATTGTTTAATTTTGAACGACCAATTTTTCCTAAACGATAATAAGATGGGTCAAAAATTCTAGAAAATTCTGATATATTTTTATAATAATTTTTGTTTAAATTAAAACGTAATAGTTTATTTGGTTGATAAATTGACTGAGTTAATAATGGTTTATTAAAATAAAAAAATTCAGAATTTTGTAAATTTTGACAAATCTCTAAATCCGTAACACCCATTTCTTTTAATAAATGAATAATTGGTTTTTGTGTTACTTTATCAAGTTGAATAATAATTTCATCTTCTTGATTTTTTATAGGATATTTTGAAAGATTAATCTTTGTATTCTTTTGAAAGCCAAACCGGATCCATGAACCATATTCAGGAATTAATGTTGCAGTGTATAATTCTTTTTCTTCATATTTTTTTTTATAAATATCTTTTATTAGATGGTCATCTTTATATTGAATAATTTTAGATTTTGTTTTTAAATATTTTGTTTTATTTTTAAATATTTTTGTTTGTGATTGACTTCTTCTTTTATCTTTTTCTTTTTTAGTAAAATTATATTTAAATTTAATAAGTTCTTTAAAACTATTAGTAAAATAAAGATTAGATTGTACTTTATGATTATTAATAATTATGTTAATTTTTGGTGTAATATTTAATTTTAAAAAATTAAAATTATTAAGCTGAGTAAAATTATCTAAATCTCGAAGTAGAAAAACAATTAATTCTGTATTAATATTTAAATTTAATAATGTTTTTGATTTTTGAAATATCCTATCATATAATTTTTTAATTTGTTTAAACTCTTTTGATACGTTTGCATTGTTATTATGATTATTATTTCTTTTTTTCAAGATTTTATATTTTGCAATCGTTTTTGTTAACAAATTAAAACAATTAACGATTAAAAAAATTCTATGTTGATTATGTGGTAATATAAAGTTTTCATTAGATGCTAACCATTTTAAAAAAATTTTAATTCGTTTTATTTTTGTCGATAAATTTTGTATTTTAAATAAACTTTTATAAATTTTAAAATATTCAATAAATGAAGAACCAAAATTAATTTCATAATTTTTTAATTGTTTAAACGAATAAATATTAATGGTTTCGCCTTGCCAATTCCAATCTTCCTCTTTTTTAATAAACCGTATTTTATTTACTTTATCACTAATTAATTTTTTTTTAATAGTGGGTTTTAAAAAATATAATCGGCTCTCTGTCGGTAAAATTTCACTTGGTGGGGTAAAACTTTTTAATTTTCCAATTTCGCTAGATATTATTTTTTTAATTTTTTTATTATTTTTTTGGTGTTTGTTTTTCTCAAAATAGACACCTGGACTTCGTATAATTTGACTGACAATAACACGTTCACACCCATTAATAACAAAAGTCGCAGAACTTGTCATTAACGGCAAGTTAATAATAGGAAATTTACTATGATATTTTATGATATTTGTTTTTTTATTTCGAACTTCTAAAGGAATAACGAGTTGAGCAGAATAATTTGCTGTATATTTTTTAGCTCGAACTATGTTATAAATAGGTTTTACTAAACTATATTCTTGTCCAAATAAAACATATTCTGTATTTTGACTAAAATCATAAATTCTTGAAAAAGTATTTAATTCTTCATTTAGTCCTTGAGCAATAAACCAACAGAAACTTACTCGTTGCATCTC
>JALLBF010000050.1:22500-27353 GCA_036939945.1 Thalassiosira sp. AJA248-18
TTTCTGTAGAAAACTCATTTGCATATCCTGTATTTGCTCAACAAGGATATTCAAATCCACGTGCAGCAAATGGTAAATTAGCTTGTGCTAATTGTCATTTAAACCAAAAAGCTATTGAGATTGAAGCGCCACAAGGTGTACTTCCTAATTCTGTGTTTGAAGTTGAAATAAAAGTACCTTACGATGTAAATCGTCAACAAATTAGTGCTGATGGTAAACCAGCAGATTTAAATGTTGGTGGAATCCTTATTTTACCCAAAGGATTTAAATTAGCTTCTAAAAAGCAAATTTCTCCAGAAGTCAAAGCAAAAAATAAAGGTGTATTTATTTCACCATACAGTACAGAGTTTGATAATATTTTGGTTGTAGGTCCTATTCTTGGTAAAACACATCAAGCGCTTACATTCCCTGTTGTTGCACCTGATCCTGATAAAGATTCAGATGTTAAATATTTATCATACCCATTCTATGCTGGTGGTAATCGTGGTCGTGGTCAAGTTTACCCAACTGGTGAAAAAAGTAATATCAATAGTTTTGGTGCAACTCAAGCGGGTCAAATTACTGAAATTACATCTACTGAAAAAGGTGAATCTAAAATTACAATTGTTAACTCTGATGGGGTAACAACTTCTCAAACTCTTTCAGCAGGTTTACAATTACTTGTAAAACAAGGTGATATAGTAAAAGCAGAACAACCATTAAATATTGATCCAAATGTTGGTGGTTTTGGACAAGAAGAATCAGAAATTGTATTACAAAGTTCATCGCGAGTTTTAGGATATTTAGCTTTCTGCTTCTGTTTATTATTAACTCAAGTTCTTTTAATCCTTAAAAAGAAACAATACGAAAAAGTTCAAGCTGCTGAGCTTAATTTCTAATAGTTAATATAATCATACAGAAGAAAAACTGTTCAGATTTTTAGTTTAATTAAAAAAGAAAAAATTATTTAAGTAGTACGAATTTTTTCTTTATTCTTCTATTAATAAACTTTATCAATACTATAAAGAATTATTATTGGTAAAGTTTATTAATAGAAGAATAAAATGTGCCAACGAAATATCTTAATTTGAGTTCTATGAGTCCTAAAAACTGATGCTCCTAGGAATAGGGAGTACTTGCTTTCGAACCAATGTTACTAGCCCTAATTAAGTAAGCTATAACATTATTTATTTTAATTAATCAATTATTAAAATTAGAAAATAAAAATTATGAACATAACAAACCTATTGGTAAGATACCTCAATACCTCATATTTATAGGTATACTGTATGTTCCTACAAGAAAAATTGAAAGGTAGTATTGGCATAAATAATCGGATCCAAAAGATCCAGATAATGATTTCGACGTAAATACTCTTAAAATTAATTTATTAAAACCAAGTGATGGAAAAATAGTATTTGTAACTGGTATTACCCTATTGTTGATGAAAGATTTTGCTATTAAAGTAGGTATTATAACATTAGTTGGTACCACAATTTGGGCGGAGATAGCAAATACTGCAGTTGGACAAGTGGTAACAGATGAGAGTACGGTAGCAGTACGTAGCACTGAGTAGTAAGTTTAGAGCTATCTTAAAAATATTTCGAGGTATAGGTAATAATCATACTTTAGATATAAAAGAACTCTTATTACACAACGATATATCTAATCAAGAAAAATTAAGAGGTACTTCGACTCAAAACCCAACATGGCTTAAAAAACTTTAAAGGCCGAAGAAGATTAGCCTTTATTTCAAGCGTGCTAGGCTAAAAAACCAAAAAAAACAATAATCTTATAATTTGGTAAATACTTCTCTGATTTATTGTGTAAATTGGAATATTTAGTTTATTTGCTAAATATTTTAGTCGGAAATTTTGACGTAAATGTTTGTTCAGTCCGATTATAAGATTTGCTTGTTTAATTTGAGTTGTAATAATAATTTTATCATTAAGTTTTATTAAAATTTCTCGGATTAAATTTTTGGATAAAGAATATGGGTAAATAATTAGAGTTTTGGTTTTTAAACTTAATGAACTAAGACTTTTTGAGTTATCCATTTCAAACCAAGTTCTATGAATTGAAATCATTTCTTTATTTAAAAACCGGGAGTTTTTTATTAAAAAATCTTTTTGTAACTTTTTATAATTAATAATTAATTTTTCATTTTTTTTTTTATTTCGAATTTGTGAAATAGTACAATTTCCACGTAGTATTAAATCAATTGAATTCTCAACATTCTCATGAATTGTCCAAGAATATACGTTATTAACTTCAATTGCAAGCTGAAATGCAGGATATGATTTTCGTTCTAAAATACTTTTTTGTGTCCCACGTCGTTTAGCTTCTTCATCACTTATTGTTACATATTGAATTCCCCCTACTAAATCAGATAAAGATGGATTTTTAATTAAATTATCTAAACAATTTCCATGAGTTGTACCAACCAATTGGACACCTTTTTCGGCAATAGTTCTTGCAGCCAAAGCTTCAAGTTCTGTTCCAATTTCATCAATAATAATTACTTGAGGCATATGATTTTCAATGGCTTCGAACATTATTTTATGTTGGAGTTCAGTTTTTGGAACTTGCATACGACGAGCTCTACCTATACCACTATGAGGTACATCACTATCACCTGCAATTTCATTAGATGTATCAATAATAATAACGCGTTTTTCCATTTCATTAGAAAGTACCCGTGCAATTTCTCGAATAATGGTTGTTTTCCCAACACCAGGTTTTCCAAGTATTAAAATAGATTTTTCGGATTCAAGTAAATCTCTAATAATGGAAATTGTACCAAAAATCGCTCGTCCAACTCGACAAGTTAACCCATTAATTAAAAACTGTCGATTTCTAATACAACTTATTCGGTGTAGTGTCCGTTCAATCCCTGCACGATTTTCTCCACTAAATTTACTTATACGTTTAGTTATGTAATCGATATCTTGCCATGAAATAACTTTTTGTGATAAATATTCAGCTCCCATTGGAAATCGAGCTTCAGGTCTCCGTCCTAAATCCAAAACAATTTCAATTAATTTTTTTTTATTTGAATAATTATGCAAATGTTGATAAATAAAAAATGGTAGATTATTTAAAAGTTTTTCTAAATCATCATCAATATTCATTTAACGAAAATTTATTTAACATTTTATTAAAAATAATTTAAGAAATCTTTTATAAGTTTAAATTTTAAACTTATAAAGGATTTAATTTAGAGAGTTTGTATGATCAATTAATTTATAAAAACTAGGACAATCTAAAACTGCCATCTGAGCTAACATTTTTCTATTTAAATTAATTTTTGATTGTTTAAAAGAACTTATCAATTGACTATAAGTAATACCTTTTTGTCTTGCAGAGGCATTTATTCGACTAATCCATAATTTTCGGAAAACACGTTTTTTTTGTTTTCTTCCTACATACGAATAGCGTAAAGCTTTCATTACTTGTTGGTTTGCTACTCTAAAAAGACGAGAGTGAGCACCTCTATAACCTTTGGCAAGTTGTAAAATTTTTCTCCGACGTTTACGGGCAACATTTCCTCGTTTAACTCTTACCATTTTTTATTTTTAATAAGGTAACATTAATTTAATAGGTTTACTATCACTGGAAGTAACACATACTCTTTGTGAAAGTCTTCGTTTTTGAACATTTGATTTTTTCATTAAAAGATGGCCTTTATATGCATGACGGCGTAAAAAATTACCTGCACCTGTTTTTTTATAACGTTTTAAGGCTGCTTTTCGAGTTTTTAATTTAGGCATAAAATTTTAATTTTTTTTAGAAGAGTATAAATCTCTAAAATAGAGTTTTGATCTTAGAGGATGTGAATATAGAATTTGATCATATTGTTGAAAATTCTTAAAAGAAGAAGATTGCCAATTTACGGGACAAGCTTGACCTGGGTTTTTTTTCACATATTGGATTGACTCAAGAATGCGAATCAATTCATTTATACTCCGACTACATAATAAATTGTTAACAGTATAATATTGAATTATTCCTTCTTTGTCAATAATGAATACCCCGGGTAAAGCCAATCCTTCGTCTGTTAAAAGCTTATAATCTCTTGTAATACTTTGACTTAAATCTGAAATTAAAGGGTAATTTAAATTTGCTAATCCCCCTTCTTCCCGACTTAATAATAAAGATTGAAGATGAGAAAAAGGACTATCAATTGAAACAGCTAAAATTTGAGTTGATAATTTTCGAAACTCAGATATGTGGTCACTTAAGGCAATCAATTCTGTCGGTGATACCGGTGTAAAGTTAGCTGGGTAAAAAAGAAGCATAACATACTTTTTTCCACGATAATCTGAAAGACGAATTCGACCTAATCTTTTTTTAAAAACTCCCACAGTTACAAAATTAGGTGCTCTTTTTCCAATTTGAGGAAAAGTGTTCATTTTAAATTAGTTAAACAAAATTTTTAATTAAAAAATAATATCATAAATAAAGAAGTAGAGCAATTTTAATATCAATTACTTTATTTCTTTATTTTTCTCTACATTCACTAACATTAATTATTTATTGTTAAAATCAAAAACACTTATTATTTTTCTTTTTCGACTTCAACTAACTCATCTAAAGCAAAGTTATTTGTGTTTGTACCTGCATAATTTACACTAGTAAATCGAACAACAGCAGGATAGCGAATCCCACTTTGATCTACTGTTGCAACTGTCCCAACTTGATTAAACCAATAAGATTCTTTTCGAAGAATACGAACTTTTGAATTACGATCGATCATATTTTATTTTTTATTGTTTAATGAATTAATATTAGATTATAATCTAATATTAATTCATTAAACAATAAAAAATAAAATAATAATAATCAAGTAGAAAAAATATGATCTACAAATTTTT
>JALLBF010000051.1:0-16637 GCA_036939945.1 Thalassiosira sp. AJA248-18
TCAGGCGTATCTACCACATATTTTGTGATTGAGACAGAGGTGAGACGATGAAAACACTTGAGATCTCATAGTTCTGTTTGTAAGATGGTCACCATAGCAATGATTCTTGTCTGCACATATCTTAATCTCACATAACTCTGAATGATATGTTTGCACCACTACAGGACTTCAAACAGACCTGGAAGGTTGTTGGAAGCACTGGGGAATACGAGTTTTGAATTAAATGTTGGGTATCATGGCTTTGATTTCCTCCAATTGTACATAGCTGACGACGAGAACATGGATGATGTCATTAGGATCATTGTCTGTTTCGTTCTCGCCAAATCATTGCAGAGGACAAGAGCTAAGTACTATGGTACATTGTAACATTTAGTAAATTGTATTGCCTAAACCATAGTTTTGGTTGATCTTTATATAAACTTTATGTACGTCGTTGAACTCCAACCTTCGCCCAAGTTCTGAGCTATATCTTCCACCAAAGTTATCCTAATCTTTCCTCGACCATGTTATTCAGAGGAATGTTCTCTTATCTGATGACGTTAACATGACTAGCACAGTTCTGACGACTTCAGTAATCCATCTTGATCACATTGTCCTTGGAGTCTTCTCTCACATAACTTCCCACTTATTTCCACACCAACGCAGCAAAAGGAAAGGGTGGAAAAATAGTGTATAGAATTTTCGGAAATTATTCATGTAAATAATAGAAGGCAGGCCGGCAAGATAAGGATAGTTCACTCTTGCTCTGGGCAAAATACTGTGTCTGGGGGTATCGCCTAAATGAAAATGAGTTGGTGGTAGTTAAAAGTTCTAGTTGAAAACTAGCAGGAGAGAAAAATGAGTAAAGCCACACCCACACCATATCTTACCTGGAACAAACTGCGATCCTTGAAACTCAAATCAATGCCACTTCGGATTAACTCTTCAATCTCCCGTGCGTCCTCTCCTGCTTCAAGTGTGAGATATATGACACTCATCACTTCCATACAGTTCGTTCCTGGCTGGCATACCGATTGATCCAAGTCTTCAATATATGTTATAACCACAGGATGTGTTTTAGAGTAGTATACTAAACGTCTCCCAGGAGAAGAATGAACACTTGGAAACGTTTCATTCAATGTCCTTACAATCACTGTTTCGGTTGCTTCAATCAGCCCTTGCTTTATTGTGTTTCCATTTTCATGCATTGCATCTTGAGCAGTGACACCGCAGTTACTTGAGATTGAATACTGGATGTTTAATTGTAGCATGCTCCCTTCCATATTGCTGGATTGAGTTGTTTGTGTCGCTGTCTGAGATGGCTGTGTAGCTGAAACTGAAGTCGATGGACCTGTTGAAGAAGGCAATGCAGTTGTATATGGCATATCAGGTGCAGTAGCAACAGTTGCTGTGCCATTTGTTGTGGGCAAATCTTCTCTGTTCCGGGATGCGGTTAGCGCCCCAATTGCTGCTGCCATTACACACAAAATTAACACAATCCCTGCTCCTAGAATCAGTTGACATCGCCTTTTTTGAGTTTCATTAGTTTGGCGCTCATCGGGGACAATATTTGCTTCGTAGATTGGGCTTGGCCGTACAAGAGTAGCCTCCACCTCGTAAAACGGTATGGATGTTGTCTGTGTTGAGGAAACTGTCTGAGGTGGTGGTGTTTCAGATGAAGTATGGCGAGGGATGTGGGTGGGCAATACAAAGTTGAACCTCTTCTGTCTTCTTGTCGCGGGAATTTTGCTTTTACCAGATTGTTCGTAATATTGAGGTGGCATCGGTGCATCATTTGATGCAATAATCTCTGGGTGACGAATATTAGGGCTCTTGGTATCTTCTCCTTCGGCCAATTCTTCCAAATAATGAGGAGGCAATGGCCCATTGTCAGTAGAATTGATGATCTCTGGATGGCGGATAGGAAACTTGTTGTTTTTGGTTTGATCATTCAAGAAATTAGGTGGTATGGGCGCATCCCCAGAAGAAACTATCTCTGGAGGAGATGACGTGAGCCAGAGATTCCTTTCTTCGCCATGTGTTGGAACAGTCAATATTTGAGCGACATCATCATCTTGCTGCAATGAAGACGAAGCCTTATCTTTCACCGGCTTCGTGATGATAATAATATGAGAAAGCTTTGGTTTCTTCCTTCGTTTGTTAGAACCATCAGGATGGTGCATTTTTTTCGTTTTTTAGAGGTATTCGTTCGGGACGTAGATGTTGTCTGAACCTTTTGCTTTGTCAGCATGAGTCAAAATAATGTGTGTAAACATTAAATCTTCCTTTTGCCTTCTCGTTCATTTGAACAACTAGATATGCTGATAGATACAACTGATGAGAACTGCTAAAATTGAAGCTAAGAACTCACAAGAACCGTACATGGATATCTTAGCTCAGTCTCAATTCTCAATCTATTTCTGGTTGGAATGGAAGATGAGGTCATATTCTGCTAGCTTTTGCACCATTATTAGATTGGTAACTTATATACTTTCTCTTGGTGGTGGGAGCATACTGAGATAATCATGGCGTCTAGCAATTTCCTCATGTCATCACTGAATCAATTCATAATGATTAATGGCTTGCTAACTTGTTTATGGTCATAGTTTTTAGGCCGGTCTTATACTTAACTGCATAATCTTTGTTAAACTCCGAACATCATCAATAAGTGAAAGTTCTGAGAAAAATCTTCCATTTGATTATTAGCTAGGGTCACAGGTGTGCTAATTTTCTGGGCACAGTGTCAGGAACTCAAATGAAGTGCATGGCATGAAAAACACACAGCAGTAGAGATGGCTTCTTTGACATTGGGGCCATGATTGAAGCACACCGATGAAAACATGCTAGTTCGTTTTGCTTTGTTGGTGTATTACTTACATCTCTTTCCTTGACAAGAAGTCAATGTTCATGTGCAATACAACCACCATGCCTACATAATAATACAAAATGATACTCCTCCTCAACAACAGGGTTGTCGAACAGAGGACAAAATCACGCTCGCCTCTGCACATATCGGACTCGGAAGATGGCCCCACAACGGCATCCGTGGTCTGCAAGCAAATGCCCAAGTATGAAGATTGTGGTATGTCAGCTTCAATTTCAATGAGACGTAAGGTACCTTGCTCATTGCGTGTGCAGTCATGGTGCAGTCCAAGATGGAACGCAACTTTGTATTGGTTGGCGAGCGGTGAGCTGCATCGTACCTTCTCTTGGCTGTACCCTGAATCATCATGAAACTATATTGATCCAAGTATCAGTGAAAAATCTTATCATGCTCTCATCTCCTACTTTACTTGGACCTACCCACCTATTTCTACAAACCTCTTTTGTTACATGGCTGTCCATGGCTTGTCACTGTCATCCTCCTCCTCGACTCGATCTACCTCTCTAACTATTTTCACCCCATCAAGTCGCCTTGTTGGCGGTGGCCCATTCATCATGTCCAAATCATTCTGCCCCACGACAATATCTCTTCGTTGTTCACCACCACCACCACCACCACCAGCAGCAGTAGACCCCACCATCCTCCCCCTCATCAACATCCGCTCCCGTTCCAACACCCCCTTCATCGAATCTCGTACCCTCCCCATCTCCTCATTGGCCTTCCTCCGTTCAACCTCCACGGCCTTTGTCAAAATCTGATCCGCCTTGGAAGTCTGTTTCTCGAGCCACTTATTCTGCGATAGTATGGACCGTGCATCCTGTTGTGTCTTTTGTAGTTTATGCTGAAGACGTTGTACATCCTGTTGGAGGACGGCACGTTCTTGATCGGATATGGCGAGTTGTTTCTGGAGACGTTTAATCTCTTGGCTTGGTGGTTGTTGTTGTTTTTGGTTTTGTTGTTGGTTCCGAATGTGCTGTGGTTCGATTATGGCAATGGCTTGTTGGGATGGTCGTTCCTTCCACCAATTTTGGATTGATTTGATGGTGAATTGGCGTTGTCCTCGTCGTGATTTTGGATTGTCACCGCGGCCACCGCTGTTGTTGCCACGATGCAACGACGGCCAGTAGGAACGATCCTGTTTCGTTATAGCCTTTGTGATGCGATCCTTGGATGATGGGTTGGCAGGTTCGAATTCACGATTTAGGAACTCAATCTCCTCCTCGGGGGTGGGTGGGTCCTCCTCATCATCGTAATCTTCCACTTCGTCATTATCAAAGCCATTATTAGTATCATACCTCTCCATGATGTCAATACCATCACTGGTAGTAGTAGTCTCGTTCCATACCTTTCTTATCATTATTGACAGTAACCCCACAAAGACAATGGATGACACCACAGCAATAATCGCGACGGGCGAAGAAGAAGGAAGCAGAAACGCACTCAATCCACCTTCTCTGGTCGTAATACCCGTCGTGGTAACACCATCCACCGGTCCATACCATAAGAAATCAAACGAGTTACGTACCACCGACCACGAAAATGCAATCCAATGTGACATGGTGGATGTTACGCCATGTGTGATTGTTTGGATGGCATTTCCAATGGGATGAACGACAGCGGTAATGACGGCGGAGAACCATTCGGTATAGATGGGTCGGCTGCCATTGGGAGAACGGACGGAGTAGGATCGATGTGAGCCCGAGTAGAATGGAGGGACGAAGGATGCCTTGGATGCGGATGCAGGACGCCATTGCTTCTTCTTCTTCCTTTTGGGTTGTTGTTGTTGGTATTTGGTGGTATCCTTATTTGTTTGTGGTCGATATTGCCACCAGGGCGATGAGCGTGATGCCTTTTTTGGTGCATCCCTTGTCATTGGAGTGTTCTTCTCATTGGCTACTGGAGTTCCGTATAGATAATCGTGGGGATTTTGATACTCTTCATCGTCTTCGTCGTCGTCTTCCTCTTCTGCATGGTAATATTCGTTCATTTCATATTCTTCTTCTGCCCCATCATCGACATCATTGACATCATCATCTTCGATCTCTGCATTGCCTTCCCCCCATTCTGTTGTTTTGGGCACTGTCCTATTGACTAGCTGGAGCTTACTACCGCGTGATGTGGCTTTCTCATCGGCAACATCATCGTAGTCATCATTCTCATTGGCTGTAATAGGTATTGGAGTTGTGAATAGATGATAGTCTTCATCTTCTTCTTCGTAGTATTCTACTCCCCCCTCCTCCTCCTCTTCTTCCACAGATTCGATTTCTTGAATAAATGCGGGGTTGGTATTTTCTTCATCGCCGTCGACCAGTATTTCAGCCGCTCTCTCTTCCTCTGTGAACTCTTCCTCTTTGTAATATTCATACTCAACGTTATTATCATCAGCAGCCACGTTCGTCTCAGCATCTTCTTCTTCTTCTTCTTTTGAATAATTTTCATATCCATCAGAATCAGAATAGTCTTCTTCCTCTCCTACTCCCTCTACAATATCATCCTCATCATCGTCATCTACTCCGTAGGAGTACTCGTACTCGTATTCATATTCCTCCTCCTGCTCCTCCTCATTCTTCTTCTCTTGCTGCTGCACCTCGCGACCACGACTATTACGGGGCCGTAGTGGTCTCCCCCCCCAGACACCATCACCCCCCCCTCGTGTCTTCAATGCCTTTTTGGTATTATGAGAGCTACTAATGGGAAATCCACCAAACATGCAGTTTTCATTTTTTGTTGCTGTTGCTGCACGACATTGCTTGTTGTTGTAAGGTCGGCGTGATGATGATGATGATTTCAATAATGGCGAGGAGGCCCCAGCGGCGGCAGGAGCGGCAGGAGTCGACGACGACGATGATGTCGAAGCTCCGATGACGCCCGCGGATATTACTGTCGTCAGTGACAATGACAGAGCGTATAATTTCATCTTGGTGTCGGACGTGTTGAGAAATCAGCTA
Source organism: Thalassiosira sp. AJA248-18 (assembly GCA_036939945.1). NCBI lineage: Eukaryota > Bacillariophyta > Thalassiosirophyceae > Thalassiosirales > Thalassiosiraceae > Thalassiosira > Thalassiosira sp. AJA248-18. The sequence continues at coordinate 5,812 of JALLBF010000051.1, forward strand.
GAGATATTCCTCTGGTGGTAGTGCCTCTTTGGGTCAGTGTTGTTGCATTGATTCGTAGCTAGCTGGGGAGCGAGTAATGTTCGTATCGTCTATCGATCGGCGTTTGATTTGTATTGTTGCAGTTGTGTTAGGATTTCGGATCTTGGCGGGCTCGGATCTGTTGATTGTGATGGCTTGACACAAGATCATACCAGGTCGGCCAGTTCTGATTGAGAGAATCGGATTTCGTCTGTCTGAACATCAGACGTATGTTAAAGTGTACTGAAAATGACAGACAGACGTCCATGAATTGGCCACCTTTAAACCTTGAGCCGGATTCAACCCCGATGGCGCGCCCGCCCGCCGAACACAACATCGATCACCAAATCATCTTCACCATGGCGGCGGCCGTTGGGGGTTGGGGCGGTAGGTACGAAGCCGTTGGGTTGCCACTTGCCACTAACTTCCTCTAGCGAGAGCAGCGAGAGTGCAATCATAGCGTTACGATATGCCGCCAGCCGCAGGCGTGCATGAGAAACAAAGCACCACGGCAGTGTAACAGTTATCTTTCACACTATCATCCATAGAGTTCATACTACACAGCCTGTACACACCCATAAAAAATTGCGGCGTGAGGCAAATGTTCTAAAGGACAGAGGGACTGTGGAGCATGCAGATAGGGATGCAATAATATTCAAGGCATCAACGAAAATCTGGGTGCAACACCTAGCACATCAACACGACGGCGCGCAGGGTTCGTAATCTCCTCTGTGATCCCTTAATAAATATCTCAATCTCGGGTACACTACCTGAAAAATCACAGGACAGCAGTGTTGGCGGTGACAACGCAGCTGTAGTTCATATTTAAGCCTTCCCACCAACAAGCAAAAGGAGGGAATGGGAAATGCGCAATATCATAAATACAACCAACAGCAGAAAAAATGAACGAACCCCAAGTCGCCTTCCTGGCGCTCTATTTGATTTACATCGCCATCATACTCCTCTTTCACAATACACTCCTAATGTACCCCTTCCGGCTCCTCACCACCTTCCTCCACGAACTAAGCCACGCCATAGCCTGTTGGATAACCTGCGGCGACGTACGTGCCATCCGCGTATACGATAACGAGGGTGGAGTAACCTCCTACGTCGGCGGATGTCGTCTCCTCATCATCCCCGCCGGATACGTCGGCGCGGCCATCTGGGGCTCCATATTCGTAATGCTGAGTGGAGGTCGGAAAACTGCCACAGGCGCGGCGGGGGCGTTGGTTGCCATGTTGTTACTATCCCTGTGCTACGCTCCGAATAAAACGATGGTGTATCTCAATCTTTGCTGGGCGGTATTTACTTCGATATTCATCTATTTGGAATGGCAAGTGTTCACGCCGATACTGAATTATATCGTCCAATTCTATGGGGCGTTCATTGGCATTCATGCAATATTTGACACGTATACGGATACTGTAAGACGAACCGTGCTTCAGAGTGATGCATATGCTTGTTATGAGGAGTGTCCATGCTGCATGCCACGATGCGTGGGAATCCAATGGGCTATTTTGAATATAATACTGCAGCTTGCTGGGATATGGATAGCCATGGTACAATTGAGTGATGATTGTGAGGATGAGGGTTGGTGGGCATGCATAAGTGGTGACATGGACATGAATATGGATGGGAATAAGTTTTGGGAGTGGGAGGAGAATGCTGCTCATAGTTTAGAAGAATGGTTGCGGTGGGACTGATCTGAACACGGTGATTTCATAGCATGCGCATAGTCAATACCAAATAGAATATCTTTTCATAGTACTCAACAAATGATTGAAACATGATATGGAAATCATTTATTTGTGAATCAAACGATTATTGTGTGGTACAGAAGCCTAATGCCTGCATTCGATTCTATCCAAAATTGTGATGGGCAAAACTAACATGGATACTTGTTCTCCCCTCGTCTATTAATTCAAGCCCATATTCAGGTTATGGGTTCCACCAGATAATAAAAAAAAGACAGCCCCCCTCACATTGCTGCAACACCAAAGCCATTCCCCCCCCCTTGGCAGAGACTACCTGCCTCCTCTGGGACCCCTAGCCCCCGGCTTTCTACCCAACTGAAATTGTTCCTGGAAGCTTAGCCCATCATCCAACTGGCTAGATGTATCCTCCCCCGGTTTTGTCATTTGCTCCACCATTTCTTCAGCTTCCACAATTTTCTGTAATACCTCCCGACGGTTGGATTCACATAGCATTCCACCGATAAACATTTCAAATAGGATCATGAGGGATTTATGAAGGGAGAAGACGAGGTCTAGTTCACACACTGACGTTCGTTGGTTGAGAGTTCATTTTTCGTGCAAAAGAAATAATGTTGAGAATGTTCACACAGGGAAAAAAAATATCGTTGCCAACTAATGATCACAACCCTTCTCCAAAATACGAGATTTTTTACAAACTCACCACTATTGAAATACCCATCCAACGCCTCCACAAACAAATGAATCTGCTCCAAAACAATCAACTCATTCATCTCCGCCGGCGCCCCCACAATAAAATACAAACTCGCATATCGTCGGTACACGAACTTGTATTCCCCCTTCTCGATAATATTGCACATCTTGGCCTGTCGCGGCAGGACATCGCCCGCGATGTCGCGGAGGATGCGCTTTTTTTGGGATTCGGTGTAGGAGGAGAAGAATTCGGAGAGGCGGATTTTGCCCTGGCGGGACATTAGGACGATGAAGTTCCAGCCGCAGGCGGCGGCGGCTTTGGGTTTGTTGACGTTTTGGTATTCCGACATGGTGCAGCTTGGTTGCGGCGGCTGGCGTTGTTGTTGTTGGTGTAAATCTGTGTAAATGGAGACTGGCCCGGCAGCGCCGGCAGTCGGGGGTCGTTAGGCTGGCGGGAATAATTCGGGGATACATAAGTTATGGGTTCGTGACTCGCAATAAAGCCGTTTTTCTGCTGCGGGTGTCCCCAGTGATTATCCCCCCAGCGTTTTTCCCTTGCACAGTTTTGCACCGCATTTCCATTCTCCCAATTCTCCCTAACCTGTCCCTAACAACTGACAACAACAATGAGCGGCATCCACTCACTCCGCACCCTCTTCGGCAGTCCCTCCACCGATAACAATACTCGTCCTTGCACGCGACGACTTGCCAGGGAAGAGGTGGCCGACGATGTCGTTGGCGCCTTCGGCGATGGTTACGATGATGATGTAACGCAACCGATGGATATTGATGATGGCGCGACTCAGCCCCCTGCCGAGAAGGAGAAGGGGGGCGATGGTGATGATGGTGGCCGTGACGACGAAAGAGGACAATATGACACGAATATTGCTCATCAACTTGGAGAATCGCTGGCGAGCAGCGTCACCGTCACCACGATGGCGGGACAGAGTCTCGCGACTCAAACGACAGCAGGAGCTGGCGCTGGAGGAGGAGGAGGATCTTCCAATGACGATCATGGCATGATGGAACAGAACGATCAAGAGGAATCTGCAGCAGCGTCAGCAGGTGGTGCCGCTAACGATGAACGAGCAGAATCAACGGGTAAAAATGGCGACAGAAACAACAATAATATCATGGCAACGAGTGATGAAAATAATGAACCATCAGAAGCAGCATTGTTGCCCCTGACCGAATTCTTTGGAGGTGAAAATGTTGAGAGGGCTGATGATATTGGTGGTGATGCAGATGACTGCTTCTTCTCTAGCGATGATGCGTCATTAAGCGCGGAAGATAAACTGGTTGTTTTACGTGAGAGATTTCCTCCCTCTCCATGTTCACTATAGACGAAGCAATGGAAAAAACAAAACTCACACTGAAACTGTGCGGTATCAATGGTATGGAAAGGGAGGTGGAGGATGCAAGACGAGAGATGTTGGCCATGTTTGGTTCATGAAACTCACAGCGACAATAGACGGATATACATAGTTTAGAATGCACAACTACGAATCAATTCTCAACGAGTCCCAGCAAATGGAATAAGTGAGATCAAGCCTAATTCAAGCCACACAGCCTGAAAACGCCCCTCGCCTCACAATTTCTAGCACATAATAGCATATAATCCACGTTCAAATCTGCTGTGGGGTATTCCTGTTCATTCTGATTCCATTGGGTTGGATAATCCAGTGGAACCACTCACCGACGTTCCAAAGCAAATAAATTTGTGATGCAAACGATTTTCTTCGGCACGGATCGTTTCAGAGATATGGCGACGTAATTCATGTTGGCAAAGCATGTGCATATCTATGTGTATTACGAGAGATGTAATTAGATGTTGATAGACAAACAGTTTTTTTGCAATATCCGACCCTCTTGGCCCTTTTGACCGATCACCTCAACGGGAACAGTGCGGGGTTACAATAAGTTATCGGTTCGAAAATGAATAAGCCGTTTTTGCTAAGGGTGTTCCCAGATAGGTATTCTACAGATTTACCCCCAGAAATTATTCTCCAATAATAGACACCACAATCCAAGACCATAGGGTAACCTACCTACCATAACCCAAGATAACACTGGCTGCCATAACATGCTAACAACCCTCTAGAGAGTAGAATTCAATTCATGGGTCAATTCAAATCGAGGGTCATTCTTTAATATCTAGCAACTCACTAGTAAAAATATAACAATTTCAAAATTCAATGTTATTGATAAAATAACCATAGTAAGTGATAGATGATGATCAGGGCTATCTACTGATATGCTGGAAATATCATTTGCTTGGGTATTGGCCGAGCTACGGCAGAAACGGTGTGATCGGCTGGTGCGTCATGCTATCGACATGATGAACTCCTGATGAAGCTGAAATGCTCAACCCTCAACTTTGACCCACCATAACTTTTGTTCCAAAGCATATTGAGAGTAGTATGATACATCCACATGTGGCCCCGTTGTGGTGATGGCCAGACGAGAGAGAATGCCTCCGTGCTAGAAGGTGGCAACAGCCACCAACACCAAGCGCATTCTGTGTCGAGAGCCGGCTGCACCATGGGATTTTGGACTGCAGCAAGGTCGATCTCTCAGTAGTAGTAGTTAAGCTTTTAGACACTCAGAATAAAAAACAAAAACAATGGAAAACAACCCGAATCGCAACCTCCAGCCAGCGCTGGAGCAGGCGGCCGTCCAACCAGCGACCGCGGCAATTTTTGCACCGACCGGTCATCAACAACATACGGCCGGCCTCCCTCCCATGCCACAGTCCCAACTCCCCGCCGAACACCAGCAACAGCTTGCTCCCGTGGGCGCCATGGGATACGCCACCCAGAATTTTGCATGGCAACCCCAGCAAATCCAACACCATGCAGGTTTCGTTCCCCCAACGCCAGCGACGGCGACGGCAATGATGGCAACACCATTGGATCGGTTTGCCGTTCCAACACAAGCCACGCCCGCCCAAGGAACATCAATATGGCAGCAGGGGGCGACGGGAAACACCCCCGCAACAGCATTCCAGCATATCAACACGGCAGGCGGTACCGTGCAGGGACAGGGGCAAGGGGTCTACCAACCAGCGGCGGCGGCGGCGGCAGCACCGGTGGTTGCAACGGCAACACCGGGAGTGGGAGCAGTGGGACCACCACCGCAGCAGGGAGCGGCAACGAGCAATCAACCACCAACCCCCCCACAACCACCGGCGCCTGCTCCTGCGGCGACAGCGCCAACGGGGGCACCGACAGTCAATCCACCACCACCAGCCATGGCAAATCAATGGGGTTTGAGAGCCGCGCTGCAACGGCAGGCGGCTACACTCACCCCCGCCACATACACAATGGAATTGAAGTGGCAGTCGGCGGTAAATGCGGAGCGGCAGAAGGAAGAAAAATTGAGGGAGGATGTGTTGATGGGGCAAGACACCCTACGGGTGTTCGGATTCATGCGGAAGAACTCCCCTTTCATCCAAAAGGTGCACTCCATTGCCACCTTCCTCGAGGTCGGAGGGCCACCGGAGATAATGCGGACGGTCATTGGATGTGTCGGGGACCGTACAAGGTCGGGCAACCTCCCAACAGCGGTAACAATGCCCCCGCAAAACTCGTGGAAGTGGGCCAAGAGCAATAACGTCTCCCTCAATGGCGTGGCGGCAGGGGCCTTTGCGAATGCCCCACAAAATAAGGATAAGTTGTGGAAACCACCCGCAGCTGAAGCGAATGAAAGTAAGGAACTCCCGCGGCTCATCTTCCTCCCGGGAGAGCTGGGCGAAGACCATGAGGATGGAAGCCTCCTCACGTATCAAGAATTGCGAGACAAGGTGTCACAAATGGCCACGCGGGACAACCCTCCGTTCGCGGTGGCCGATGCTCAATTGATTTTGGATTGGTGTGTGGTGGCGAGCCAGCAACAACCTGCAGACCCAAATAGCAGTGTGTTGGCAATGGCAGTGGATGCGGTCACGTGCCAAAGTGATCCGGTGTTTCAAGGGTGGTATGAAAAAAGAATTATCAAGACTCTTGGGGCAATGGGGACCCCAGCACCCGCACCAGCAGGAGTGCCAACGGCGGCCGCGGCAACTCCCACACCAGCAGCGGGACAGGGCATGGACCAACAAACCATGATGGGGCTCATCCAAATTGCAATGCAGCAAGGCATTGCGGCAGCGGTTCAGGCTGCGCCCACCCAACCACCGCCACCAAGCAAGCAAGCAAACCAAACCCAACACCCACGCACCATTGGCCAGGGAGCGAAGGAGTTTGATGTGTTTGACTGGGCGGTATTGTGTGGGTGGTCCGGAGTAGACCGAACTGACCAGCTCTCCCCACTGTGGACAGAGTGGATGTCCACCGCCAACAGGAACACCCAACATGAGCAGCTCATCCGCTACATGAGGAAATGGTCCCTCATGTTTAACTACCCCATCAATCCAACGGTGGAGTTCTTCAAAAAGGCCATGGAGGATTTTGTTAACTTGCGGCTAAATCCGGGCGAGTATGTCCCCAGTTTTGCTACAGCGGATAAGGGCATGAGTGGTTTGTTGTGCATGCCAACGTCTGACTCCCAACGAATGTCACGGCGGCGCAAGGACCAAGCCCAGGAGCGGACCCAACCAAATATGACGATGGCTGAGGATCTTCAATTGCAGGCGTCGGACCCCCCAGCACCACCACAAACGTATGAAGAGTTGGTGCTGGTGACAGCGACCTACGCTGCTCTAGTGTGGGCGATTTGCGGTGACAAGTGCGACCACTACATCAAGTTGAAGTCACTGCGGGATACGCTGGATCATCCCACGGTGTTCGCGGTCAAGAGCCAGTTTACCCCCATCAAGTGTTACCAGTATGAGTGGGCGAAACTATCAGATAGCCGCCAATTTTTCCGCCAGCGGCTTCACCCAAATGATTTTGAGGGCCCACACCCTCCCAAGTATCCAATGTCTACCTTGGATGGTCTTATTGATCATGTAAGGCGGGTTGCCCACTACGAACTCCCCAACTTCCCAGGAGAGTGGATAGCAACCCCAAGGCAGCAATCGCGCAACCAGCCAACCACCTACCAACAACAACAGCAACGGGGTGGGCACCAGCTCGGGGGCGGCAATCAGCCTTTGTTCCAACCGTTACCCAGTCTCCCACCACCATCACAGTTCTTCCAGGCCACCCAACAACAACAACCATTGTTCCCTCCCACTCAAACGACAAGTAACCCAGGGGTGCACCAAGGGGGGGGGGACCATTTGGCCCATGTCCACCCTTTCATCCGCAGATGCTTCCACGAGCATCACGCCAAGTTCAAAGGAAGAATTGGGATGAAGAAGATTCTGAATGGCGCCAACAAACGATTCCAAGATATACCGCCACTTCAAGGCTTGGTGGATGCCAAAGGTCGCACGACTGTGTGCTACAATTATCTGTGTGGGAAGTGTGAGATGAAACTGTGCGAGTTCGTGCATGTGAAAGGACAGGATGTGAGTGATGAGTGGGCACATAACTTCTGCCAACTCATCTACCCAGGTGTCCAATATGTTGTGCGGAATCAGGCGGCGGCGCCTGGGGCGGACACAGGTTCCCCCTACAAAAAGCATAAATCTGATAAAAAATGAGATACCACCTCCAATCAAGTCAATCAATTTCGCCCGATAACAACAACAACATATAGCAACAACATACAAACAACAACAGCAACTCAGCGCGGTGCGCAGAACGCCAACGAGCGCGGGGTGAGAAGGAGGTGGACGAGGCGAAACTTCAACGGGAGTTCACCCTTCGCCAACCCAAACCAGATTATGACGATGCGGCAGAATGGGCCAAGCCAAAGCGCCCGATTCTTGATGGAGGTCAAGGTAAGCATGTTGAATTTGATCCAGCGGTAGGAAAGCGAGCAAGGAAAATTTCGAAAGCACAGCATCGGCGGCGGCGACGGCAAAGGAGGCGCGGCTCTACCCAAACTTCAAAGCCAGGTGCGGCGACCGGCGTCGACGATGACGCTGGCTTGCCCCATGTGCTGCGAGGGGAGGAAGGAAATGCACAGCAAAGCAGTAACAGCAAAGGAGAAGCGACGACCATCACCAGGGAGCAGCGAAGCACCCCGGGGGAAGATGGCAGCGCGCAGCAAAGCGGCAACAGCAAAGGAGAGCCGGCGAGCAACATTGGGGCGCAGCGAAGCACCCCTGTCGTACCTGTGGGTTTCCAGACCCCAGGGCAATCGACCCAAACCGCCAAAGACGGTACCTATTTTTCTAATGTCCCCACACCAACGTGTGCCCCACTGGTGGACATGCACTCGGTTTTCGTCCAACGCCCGTCGATGGCGAATCTGGCCCAATGTCCGACGGAGTTGGAGGGCCTCAAACCTCCTCGTTTGGCAACTGGTGAAAATGTGACTGGCTCAACAAAGGAGCAGCACCGCAAGGAGAATAAAGCCCTGCGGCAACAAAAGCAAGCACAGCAACCGTCAACAAATTATTGGTCCCAGTATCGCGGCCAGTTTTCTATCCCAACCCCAAAACAAGCACCACCAACATGGCGCAACAGCATGTGTCCTTCAGGCTTGGCCCTCCATCACCCGGCGGCCGAGCTCCTTCTCCAATACGCAACTGAGGGGTGCCCGACCGACACTGGCAAGCCATGGTCGATGGAGCAGATGACGAAGGCAGTGGAGCGAGGGCCACACCAATCGGCGCTAGACCCGGAGGCAATGCAATATTTTGAGAAAGAGGTCATGGAAAAGGTGGCCCAGGGTCAGGCCAGGGTGGTGTTGTGGGATGACATCAAGGATTCACCACCACCACAGCTCAAGGTATCACCTATTGCGTTAATCCCGCATAAATCTCGCATGTTTCGAGCAATCTTGGATCTTTCATTCGCAATTCGACTAAAATCGGGCGAGGTTGAGGTCCCGTCAGTTAACTCCACGTCCGTCAAGACAGTTCCCGCCGGTGCCATCGATCAAATGGGGCACTCGCTACAGCGAATAATTCATGCGTTCGCTCAGGCACCAGATGAAGCAAAAATATTTTCAGCTAAGTGGGATATCAAGGATGGTTTCTGGCGCCTGGATTGTCAGGAAGGAGAAGAGTGGAACTTTGCCTACGTATTACCGCAGGCGGAAGGCAAACCTACAAAGCTCATTGTCCCAACAAGTCTACAGATGGGATGGATCGAATCACCACCATTCTTTTGTGCAGCGTCGGAAACTGGTAGGGATGTCGCCCAGCGGTACACAGAAACGCCAATGGGGTCATTGCCGGATCATAAATTCATCAATCACGCTGCTCAAGGCGACGACTACTCAGCATTGCCGTCAACGAGCGAATCTAACGACCTGTCGTATTTGATCGAGGTCTACGTCGATGACTTCATTGCCCTGGCGGTTCCAACATCGCAAGAACAACTGCGGCACGTCGCTAATGCGGTGATGACAGGAGTCCATGACGTCTTCCCGCCTAGTGATGAGGATGCTACGGATGCGTTGTCTATGAAGAAGCTACTAAAATTAGAGGGCATGTGAGCCCTGGTTAAGGATATATTGGGTTTCACGTTCGATGGCTTGGAAAAAACACTGTGGCTGGAAGCGCCAAAACGTGATGCGCTGCTGACGATTATGCAGGGATGGATCAAAGCTGCCACGCGTTCCAAGGCGGGGATCCCATTTGACGACTTTCAATCTGTCATTTCCAAACTGCGCCACGCCTTTATTTCCATTCCAAGCGGTAAGGGGCTTCTCTCCCCATGCAATGGAGTGTTGCGAGTGCAACCACCATTTGTCTATTTGCATAACAACGATGCCCTGCTCGAGGCAATCAGAGACTGCCGCACCCTCCTTCGCGAATCAACTTTAATGCCAACCAAATGTGCTGAACTGGTATCTGGGTGGCCCGGCTTTGTTGGCGTCAAGGACGCCTCGAGCCATGGCGTTGGTGGCATTGTTGTCGGGGAAGGCGAGGAATGTGTACCAACAGTATTCCGCGCGGAATGGCCTGACGATATCAAGGCGGCATTCGCTCGCGGGGATATCACCAACTCTGACCTTGAATGTGCTGGTTTGCTGCTGTTATGGTTGGTCATGGAGGAGGTGTGTTCATTAAAGGTTGGGTCGCGAGTGGCCCTCTTCAGTGACAACTCGCCAACTGTCGGATGGGTACAGCGACTGGCCTCAAAGCGGTCGAAGGTGGCGGCACAGCTTGTTCGGGCCCTGGCTTTGCGAATGAAAAAGAGGGGCGCCGCCCCGCTCACAACTTTGCACATCAGTGGAGTGGAAAATGCGATCACTGACGTGCCTTCTCGCTCATTTGGCAGCGAGCCTAAGTGGCATTGCCACACCAACTCACAATTACTCACCTTGTTCAATGAAAAATTCCCTCTGCCAAACCAGACCTCCTGGACCGTCTTCCAGCCTACCAACGCCCTCTTTATGAAA
>JALLBF010000052.1:0-17453 GCA_036939945.1 Thalassiosira sp. AJA248-18
GAGACACTGTTAATATCATCTTCGTCAAGGCCAATTGATGGCATTGTGTCCAATGGCTCGCCCTCGCCGTCTTCCCAGAGACTTTGTGCAGCCTCCCTTGACATTTTCCGGCTCTTCTTAACCACTGACTTAGGCGCAGGTGAGCCCAAGAACATTCCCAGCGCACTCCATGTAAGTACAGAGTCAGCAGATTCTTTTTCCTTGGCTTTTCCTTCAGCCAAGTCAATAATTTCTTCATCCATGTCTTCGAGTTCATTCAGATCTATTTGATGGTCTTCTTCATTAATAACCTCTTCCTCATTAATCTCTGGAAGCAGATCTGACTCGTCTCCATCTTGCCAGAGATTGACACGCTCCTTCTTGGCACTTTTTCTCACGACAGATGATGGAACAGGGGAGCCAAGAATGGCAGTGAGAGCCGTCCATGCCAAGGTTGAGTCTGCAATCTCTTTATCACTTGATTTTGGTGTGGCCAGGGCTAGGTTGTTGGAGTCAACAACATTGGGGAGGAGATAATCAAGTTGCTCTTCAGGCGACACTGACGGGATGCTGCAGTTATCTGACTCATCCTCGAGGTCTGCCTCGGCAATAAGACAAAGGGTTTCAACATTATCTTCAGGCAATGATAAGATATCATCAAGGTCTTCAATTTCATTGCCGCCTTGCCACAAGTTGACAGGCGTTCTCTTCTGATGCTTCTTCTCCCCCTTTAGCACAGCCTTTGGAGCAGGAGACCCCAAGATCATACTTAATGCACCCCATACAAGGGCCGAGTCAGCTGCCTCTTCTGCATTCGCTGCATCTTGAGGGACTTGATTAGCAATGATGCAGTCTTCTTCATGATTGGAGCAGATTGATGGAATGCTGCTGCTGCTATTAGAACGATGCATGTCACTCTTTCCATCCCTCACATCCTCTTCTTGGACGAATGTAAAATAAGAATCGTAAAATGTTTGAGGGGTAGATGCCTTGCCACTTGCCCTGCAATTTAATACCTTGTCGAGGGCTTCATCGAACTTGATTCGGTTCTCATCTTCTTGGCTGAGGTCGCAAGACGTCTCCAATAGGGACGGAATGCCGCAAACTAAATCTTGGTCATCCTCGACAGGGGTCAATGGCCCACACCACGCCATAAAATCTGATCTCACACCTTCCAGGACAAGCTGAGTCCCTGGCGATACTTCTTGGTCACTGCTATCCGCAGAGACAACCGGAGAAAGAACCTTACCCAAGGAAAAGTCATCTTGACTGAGGAGAGGGCTGGAAGTGGGCTCGCCCACATCCAAGCTGCGGAAGATGTTGTTAACCCTGCCATCATTATCATCAAAGGTGAGGGGGGTCAAGCGAGTAGAGGTGTTGATCTGCCTCTCTGGTTCCAAGCTACAGAACTGGTCTTCATTGGGGGTCTGGGCTTCTTGATTGCAATTACTGAGGTCCATATTATCCAAACTTCCACTGCTCTCTGCAACAGCCTTGAGTTGGGCACTGCTCGTTTCACTTCCAGAGCCTGAATCATACCTGGAGTATTCCGTCGTCGGGGGCGCAGCCTGTTGATTCATCTTGGACGAGGACTTTTTGCCGCCCCCCCGCTTCACCTTGGATGACATTGTTGCCAGTTTGGATGATACATTTTTCAACGGCGCTTGGATGGACCTCGTGATGCTCTTTCTCTTATTCTTGCCAGCGGAGCTTGACGCGCCGAGGGATAAACGCTTCTTGGACGACGACCTACCCATGAACGATGGTCGTCTCTCACGAGACTTCTTCGTGGGGGAAGCTTCCCCCGGCCCCAACAACGGTGCCGATGCGGCCGTGGACATAATATTGGTGCGGTTGAACAACCTCCTGTTATGGGCAACAGAAGATGTGGGTGAAATTGCGGCAGCAAAAGATGTCGCTGCTAACCCCTGATTACCAATGCGGAGGAAACTACTCGATCCAAGCTTGGATTTCTTCGCAGGGTGGACAGCAGAACGCGGCGTCGACGATGCGAACGGCGCTGTTCGGGATGAACTATCCGCAACCGAAGGCTGGGTATCGATGTTAATACAACAACGCCTCGGGTTTTCGCGGTAGTTGCACCTCCTCCTGGCCATGCCGCTACTAACTATGGGTACTGTTGTCGCCATTATTTTGCTTGCTTCCTTCTGCCTATCATCAATCTTTCGTGGTGCGCTATTGTAGTTTTCTAGCAATAGCATGCCATCTTATTAATTTTGACCATGGACGTGGACGGAACAGCAGCCGGTCCGGGGGGGCGGCAAGTTCAAGCTGTCAAAACACAGAATCGCACAGAACAACGTGGTCGGCATTTTGTTGGATTTCGTCGGACGCCCGGCAGGCCAAAAACTGAGATTGTCGCAGATTGTCGGGCAATATTGTGGTATCAACTACGGAGGAATACAGGGAAAAGTACGTACTGTCGCCGAATACGTTGAAGTAATCCAGACATTTAGCTTGTGTGTGTTTCTCGTTTCTCAAATGATGACGTCGCGGATGACGTCGATGACGTCGAGCGATGTCAAGAGACAGCATGAATCAGGAACACGTGGGCTGGTCCAGCTGATTCTCGTGTTCCGTTCGTTGAAGTTCCCCCGATCCGTGATAGATACGCCGAGTTCTTCGACGTACGATATCGAGACCCAGAGGAGATCATTACCCCGTATGTACGTCTCGAGACCCAGCGAGCTTATTACCCCCGTCTGCCCAGTTTTGCTTATCATCTCGTATCTCCTCGTTGTTGCTGCAATCTCTGTTTTTACTTTGCTTTTGCAGCTGTTGCAGCTGCTTGTTCCTTCTTCGGTGTTGGTTATTGCTGCTGCTTGCTCCTTCTTCGATATTGGTGCTACTCCTCAGTGCTATTCCTATTGGTGTTTGATCAGAATTTCATACTTTGAGTACAATCAAATTCAAATGCAAATCTATTTTCCCTGTCTTGCTGGGGGGGTCTTGAAATAATTGATGTGTGATACACATAGGCATGAGGGATGTACATAAAAAGAATGCGCAGAAGGTGGAGTTTCAAATCCACATGAGACTGTCAACATTTGCCTGTGATGGAATGCTTGTTGATGAGGGAGACAGTTTACACTACATAAGACATAACAGAGAACTCAGAAGAAGATGCAATAGCTTAAGTGTTTTTCTATTAATAACAACTGTACTAGTTATGATGTCTATCCTCATTTACAGTGCCAGTCCTGGCGTCAAATCTTGATCTTCATTCTTTTCCTCTGTCTTCTCTTCTACATCCTCTTCCTTCTTTGCTTCTTTCTCTTCCTTAGACCTTTTTCTTTGGCTCACAAATTCGTCATACACCTTATGTCCCTTGAATGCTCGTGCGCCGATGGCATCTGAAACATCATCGTGGGTAATGGTTTCCTTCTCCAACAGAAGCTTTGCCACAGTTTCCACCTCGTGCTTCTTCTCCCGAATCAATTCCACAGTCATTTTGTACGCCTCGTCGACGACATTGCGTGCTTCTTCATCCATCGCCTCTGCAGTCGCATCCGAATACGGTTTTTCACTTTGCATTTCATTTGGATCCTTTGGGAAGGCCAGCTGCCCAACGCGATCGTTCATTCCATACAGTTGGATCGTACTGTACACCAGCTGGGTGACACGCCTCAAGTCATCTGAAGCGCCAGTGGTCACACGGCCGAAAAACACCTCTTCCGCCGCTCGGCCGGCCAATGCCATCTTGACAATATGCATTATTTGTTCTTGTGTCCTTAGGAATACTTCCTTTGGCAAATATTGCGCATATCCCAATGCACCATTGCTACGCGGGATGATGGTAACCTTCAATAACGGATCAGCATGCTCCAAGTACCATCCCGCGACGGCATGCCCTGCCTCGTGGTGGGCCACAATGCTCTTTTCCTCCTCTGACATGATTTTATTGCTTTCCAAACCCCCAACAATACGATCAGTGGCCTTTTCAAAGTCTTCCATTGTCACGGATTCTCCCTTCCGGCGTGCAGCGACAATGGCAGCCTCGTTACACACATTGGCAATGTCTGCCCCAGCAAACCCGGGAGTTAACCCCGCCAATCGTCCTGCAATATCCTCGGACTGGCCCTCCAACTTAATCCCAGTCAAATGAATCAAAAACACCTCTTTACGACCCTTAAGGTCAGGCAGATCGACGGTAATCTGCCGATCGAACCGTCCCGGACGAGTCAATGCCTTATCGAGAATGTCCACGCGGTTCGTACCCGCCAATACCACCACGCCCGTGGAGGGAGAGAAACCATCCATTTCAACGAGCAATTGATTCAATGTATTCTCCCGTTCGTCATTACCCCCGCCAAAGCCTCCCCTGCCACGTTGACGACCCACCGCGTCAATCTCATCAATGAACACGATGCACGGTGCATTTGCCCTTGCCTCCTTGAACAAATCCCTAACCCTACTGGGACCAACACCCACGAACATTTCCAAGAAGTCACTCCCCGAAATACTATAAAACGGAACATTCGCCTCCCCCGCCACAGCCTTGGCGAGCAACGTCTTCCCCGTCCCGGGTGGGCCCGTCAACAACGCTCCCTTGGGTATCTTCGCACCCAACTTTGTAAATTGCGTCGCATCCTGTAAGAAATCGACAAATTCCATAATCTCCCGCTTCGCCTCCATACATCCCGCCACATCCTTGAAGGATATGGTAACATCCTCCTTCTTGATTAATTTGGCATTACTCTTGCCCATTTGGAATATGCCCCCCATGCCACCTCGTCCGCCGCCAGCACCACCGCCCATGCCGCCCATGCCACGGAGGAAGTAGGCCGTCATACCAATGAGGAAGATGGCCGGTGCGGATTTGATGAGTTCGACGGCCCAGTTGGTTTCGGAGGCGTATTGTACCGGGACATAATCCCGGGGACTGATGCCCAGTTCCTGTTGGGAGTGTGTTAGTTTGTCCTCGAAGGATTCGACGCTGCCAATATTAAAGTGGTAGACGAGCTGTTTTTGGCTGCTAAGAGAGGCTTCTCGGAGCGAACCAAGAGAGGAGGGGAGGCCACCACCGCTCGCAGACGAGTTGGGAGCAGCGCCACTCATTTCCATGACGGTACCATCATCCCAAGCTTCATCAATTCCGTCCTTGGCCGGACTAGATCCTCCCGAGGACATGCCCATGGCCGATCGTGCCTGACGCATCAAATTCCCTCCCCTACTCTGCGAAGCGGAAATGGGCACACCCCTCGCTCCCTGTCGAAGGTACACCCGTGCCGTTTTTTTATTCACAACCTGGATACGTTCGACATCCCCCTCGGTCAACATGTAATTATAAAAATCGGACCATGTAACCTCTGGTCCATCCCCCCCTATCATGCCACCGGATCCATTGGGGGATGATTCGTCTTCAAAGAAAGATCGGGCCATTAGGACAAGGATTAGGAGGAGGGTCGTGCCGGCGAGTTGCTGTTGCATTTCTTCGTCTTCCTTCTTTTTGCGTTTGCGTTCTTCTTCCTTCTTCTTTTTGTTATTGTTTTTATTGTTGCTGCTGCCAAATCCGCCACCTGAGGAGGATGAGGAAGTGGTTTTCTTTGAGTCGGATGATGATTTGGATGCTTCCTTTTTGGTCTTGTCATCTTTATTTTTGCCATCGCCATCATCACCATCATTGTCGTCATTATTACTATCCCCTCCATCGCCATCGCCCCCCTGATTACCGGTACGTGCATTCTTGGGCAAGAAATTTTCGAATCCCTTGGGAACCTTGGTCAACAAAAGCGAATAGAGTTCATCTAGCTTTTCAATGATTTGTCGATTGTTCATGGCTTGGGCCTCTTCTAATGTCATGTTAAGCGATGATGATGATGATGATGTTGAGCGATGGCGTTTTTCTTCCGTCTGGTCAGTCGATGGACTAGGGTTTGGCAACATGGATGAGCTCCAGCGAAAATTGGTTTGGAAGCCGTGGTAATGATTTTTCCTATCCCATCTAGTATTACTGTTGATCCCATTATTGTAGAATGTAGGCACACTGTAATGACGCTGATGCAATCCAGAAGCCGCGAGTGGGGAGGTCAGATTGGCTGATGATGAAGTATCTCCATGATTCAAGGTCGAGGAAGCCTTCAGACCAGTAGTGAGGTCATTGCCTCGACGATGCTGCCTCGAGGCCGCTCTGGATATCGCAGTGCGGGACTGCCGGAGGTGGGAGAGGGAAAGCATGGCACTGTTTTTGACGCCTGGACTACTTCTGACCTTCAATTGGGATGTGCAGGGGGGTTATATCTGCAGGATATCGAGCAGAAGAATGGGCTTTGCTTGGGGCCGGCGCAGCACGCTCTTTGTGAATTTATGCGATGATTTATGCCATCATCGTTGGCGGTTTGGATTTTTTGTTCCGGCGTCAGTGTCAAAGAATCAAGATCCTCTGATGTTTTTGATTGATGTAGCGCGAATTAGTAGAACAGAATATCTATTGATTTACGTGCGATTCAGGAACATCCTGGTGCGAGCTGTATTTCCATAAAATACTGATATCAATGAAAATGAGACATCAAACTCATTGCTCAGCATTGCCGATTAATCTTCCGTCTGATTCTGCCTTCGTAAAAAAAGATAACCAATCTGAGCGCTGCCGCTGCCGGCCGCCACGAGAGACCTGCACAATGGAGTCCATCTTCACTTTCCTAAACGCCGGAGCCCTATTAGGATGGTCCCTCATCCTCTGCATATTACTCTTACAATCAACAGACCTGTTGTCCACATTCACCACTCCATTTTTTCATATCGATGACGATCCCACGAAACGCATCCCACTCATTGATCTATTGATATTCCTCGAAGTGATATGTTTCATCGAAGTGGGACGCATCGCCATTGGACAATTGAAGGGTAATTTGGTATTGGGGGTGGTATTGCACATGATACGCATGTCGTGTCTGCTCCTCGTCCTACCCGATGGTTTACGACAAGCGGATGATGGTTTTGATTTCAGCAGCCAATACTTTATGAGCACATTGGTGTTATATAGCTGGAGTTTAACCGAGGTGGGCCGGTATCCCATGTATCTCTTCGCAAATTCATCCAAGGCGCGATATGTTCGGTTGGTATTGCCCATTTTTACCTTTCCAGTGGGGGCAGCCGCCGAGGCAATCGGAGCCTATCGAGTATTGTCACAATTGTGGGGTAAAAGTACAGACCCTGTTTATTGGGTCCAGGTTTGTTCGTTGGGGATGGTAGTTCTCATCAATTCTCTGTTGGGACCAACCATGGCGTATCCTGCATTGTTGAAGAAGGGATTGCCAGTGTTGATGGGAAAGGGGGAAAGGAAGAAAAAGAAATCTTAGAAAGGCGAATGAGGTGCAGCTTCGTGTAATTCTCTTTTTCACTTTGGACGCAGTGCTTGTTTCCATTTTTCGTTGGCGCTGTGTCTAAAAGCTTGGCGACGAAGCGATCCGTTGGGGGGGGGGCGGGTGTAGGTCGCTGTTGTCGTCGTCATTGGTTTTTCTCGCTCGATGTTTTCGAAGCCAACCATGGCGTGTTGATGGGAAAGGGGGAGAGGAAGAAGATAAAGTAGGACATCCGCCCTGTGGTTTACACCCTCTATGCATGATTTACAGTTGAGCGCGGGTGTCTACATTCAAATCATCTCTTGAGCTGTATGTCTTGGATACCAGAGCTGGAACAAACTGACCTTGTTATGCAGAGCGCGGGTGTCTAAATTCAAATCATCTCTTGAGCAGTCGTGGATACCAGCGCTGTATCAAAATCTCTTGAGCTGTCTTTGGGCCTAGATGAACAAAGTGAGCCTAATAAAGATCTCGTCGTTTTACATCTGGCGATTTGTGTGCATAATATCTTGCTGTAGTTCACATCCCATCCGCATAGGCAAATACCAATCAGCTCCATCAAGCCAACCTACTCAATATGCCACTATGTGCCAGCGATGCCTCACGGAGAGGCGAACAAGAGGCAGGCCGCCATTAGTGTGTTGCGAAGTTGAATGCTACTGTGACTTGCCTGTCATGTGCCAAAATGAATTATCATGGAGCAATGCCACGCGAATCCAGACTAACATGATCGCTTTTCCCAACAAGTTCGGTTCTCTCGACAAACAAATTACCAAGAATCTCTCAAAGTACACTTAGATAACAAGAAGGCATTATTTTGGTAGGGGGCACAACATTATCTGAGAAAGAAAATGCCTGCCAGGTATCTAGTATCGTATGGTATCTAGCCTCTAGCCTGCCTCTAGCTACCTCTAGATACCATGTAGAGAAATAAAGGGCAAGACCACCGTACTGGCAAGACTGCACCAGCAGTTCTTTCGTTCACTTCATTCAATTCAAGACTGTGGTCTTGGTCAATTTCGGTCGATGATCGCGAGCGAGGACACCCCCGCTCACTCATTCGCATCTTCATCTAGAACTCGAGTGCTCATATTTTTTTCTCATATTGTACTTCAAGTGCGCTACAAGTTGCAAACAACCTCTCTCGCTCTCTTCTGCTTCGAAAAAACAAGCTCACATTCCCACAAAATATTTGTACACATAACACTACGCTTACATTGCACAACCCACTCCAGGCATCATGTTTATCTCTAAAGCATCGTTCTGCATTATCATTCTCCTCCATCTTGGAGACTACATTAACGCCCAGTCTACTTGTCGCACTCAAAAGAATTGCAACCAAAAGCGAAAGGAGTTGGGGTTTGACAAATTCAAGATTGGTAACTATACAACGAAGGGCTGTTTCTCCAGAGGTAACACTGCCTATTTTGGTATCGGCAAAGGAAACAAGTCTGAGTCCCCTCTTCCTGGACAAAAGAAGCGCATCTGGTGTGGTGCAAGTCAAGACAACCCCATCAGCATCATCCCAAATTCTGGTCCATCTTTTGGCCCAGGTGATTATTGCAACGCGAGTATTGACGTTTGCGTGAATGGGTACTCATGTGTAGGAGGCATTTGCCAAAGTGATCTCCCAGTTGACATCGGTCCAGGTGGTTATTGCAACGCAAGAAGTGACCGTTGCGTGAATGGGTACTCATGTGTAGGAGGCATTTGCTTAAGCGATCTCCCAACCACCGTCAATCCAGGCGCTTATTGCAACGCGAGTATTGACATTTGCGTAAATGGGTATTCATGTGTAGGAGGCATTTGTCAAAGTGATCGCCCAGTCGTCATTGGCCCAGGTGGCCGTTGCAACTCGAGCAGTGATGTTTGCGTAAATGGATACTCATGTGTCAATAGAAAATGTACCAAGCAGAGCTCAATAGGTCACATTCCTAATGGCGGAGATTGCACGAACAATCGAAACGATTGTGTTGATGGACTTTTCTGCAATCCAAGTCCATATACTGGCAGTGATCGCTGGACTTGCCAACACTGATCATCACCACACGATTGGTAAACAAAGCGTGTTTGTGTTATGGTCGCACTTATTGTGGACCAGTTTGTCCAAAAGAAGGCTGTCATTAAAATCACGTGCACTACGGGGGCGTTACTGTTTGAGATAGAGTAAATATAGTATTGAAAGCTAATTTACATAAAAAGGGTCAGCTGAGTATCAGTATAACTACTTTCAGCTAAGTACTCAATTGAAAGTCCGTTTTGGGGAACACCATTTGCTATTTGGATGCAAATAAGAGTAGAAGAGTGGAGGCGTGGCACAAAGTACCCATCATCCAATCCAGCAATGAAACGGCAACTATGATCGATGATTTCTATGTCCGATCGTTGAAAGCACACAATGTTGTTCATATGAAGTGAGGAGCAGAGAACAAACTATTTATATGGAGTTCGCAGACAAAGGAAAATAAGAGTGTGCTGTATTCTTTTCTAAAGCTAATATGATATTAGTTTATGAGTTATTTCGTTGTTGTCTTCTACTAGTCAACATAAAGAATGAGAAGCTTTGGCTTGATAAAAGAAGCAAAAGTTCCAAGATGAGGAGGTTAAGGAGAAGACGTTGGTACGCCAACGCGGACGATACCAATATTTCGATTTGCTGGTAGGTACTTGCATGTTCTGGGCATCCTATGTTGCAACTGAAGCAGATACTTGCAAAAATCAGCGGATATCATAATATTTTCTATGGGCAATCCATGGGTTTGTGATGACGTTTCTGTGCCTGACAATAGCTTGCTTCAATATTCATTCACACAGGCAAACTTCGGTCTGCAGCCCGAAGCTCGTTCCATTTTCAAGAGAGACTGCAACCATCCTGAAAGGCATGATTTCGCCCTGGCCCCTTGCCTTTTTGGCGTAGTGACCTATTGTCTCTTAGTAGAACACTTCTACTTCTAAAATATATTCAAAATTAAGAGAAGTGTATCTCTGGAATAAATCTCATTTATGTAACAGCTATTGTGTATGGATGATTTGGCAGGTTCTGTCTTTTCACATTGCAATCATGGGAGCAGTAAAAAGATGCGCTGCCTATGAATCTAGTATCTATTCGGCACCTGCGGCAATCGTTCTAGGCTTCTTGGGTGATTCCGCCTCATCGGCATTCTCTCCACCACGAGAGCGCTTGTCTCCTCCCGATGACTTCCTGTCAAACTTTGTAAGATCCAGCGTCAACGTACGGCTGGAGTTACTGGATACATCACGGGCGATACCCACCAAAGATTCGCTCCTCTCATAAAACATGTCTTTGAGACTGATGACAATACACTGGAAATCGTCACTCCTCTGGCGAATGTAATTGCACACTTTAAGCACATTGACATTATCCAATGCGGCGTCCACCTCATCCATGATGAAGAAGGGTGCGGGACGGTAGGAATGAATCGCAAACAGGAGGGAAAGGGCCGCCACCGTCTTCTCACCACCGCTGAGTTGTTCCATATCACGGAAGCGTTTCATGGGGGGCATGGCGTTGAATTTCATTCCGCCACGGTAGGGTTCATCAGAGTCATCAAGACTTAGGTAGGCATTTCCACCGAGGGGGTGTTTGCTTGACTTGGTCATGTCTGTGTAAATGATTTTCAAGGCTGCATCAATCTGTTTGAAGGCGGAGTTGAACTTGTGAGACCTGGCTTTGCGGACCTTGTTGAATGTTTCGTTTGCCCTGCGCCCATCTTCCTTGGCCGTGTTGAAGTCATCGACAGTTGTCTTCACTAACTCTGTCATGGTATTGAAGGCATCAGAAGCCTGAAGTATTGCAATTAGGATGAAACATTGAGATCAATAAGTGATTGATTGACACCAAATGAATGAAAAGCATACACACATGAAACAAACAAAGCACATGTGACCAAAGAAACTGACCTTCATATTGGGAGCAATCCCCTCAATCTCCTGTGTCAACTTAGAAATCTTGCTCTCAAACTTCTTGCGCAACTTTTCTTCCTCCGACGCCGAACGGCGGACCTTGAGGTCCTCGTCGATCGTCGAAAAGTCCACCTTGCCTGCCTCACGCCTGTCCTTGGACACGTTAGGAGCCTCCCGCTGGCTAAAGTGCTCGGATAAGGAGGCGTTTGTCTCCTGTGAGGCTGATTGGCTGGAGGAGCGGCGGCTGCTACTTCGTGTGGCGGACTCGCTCATCTGGCTGTCCTCGGGTTCTTCCTCATCTTCGTCCATTGCTTCCTCGGCGTCTAGCATGGGCAGCTCCACCTCGTCCACGCGTGCCTTCTGTAAAGTCTCGTGCAGCTTTTGACGTAACACCATGAGGTCGCTTTCCTCTGCGGACATGGTCTTGTTGACCTTGTTGTAATCGCCCTCGGCCTCCTTGAGGCTATAGGGATGAAAATAATCCAACAGAAAGAGTGAGATTGCAGGCATCAAATGAGAGGGAAAGACACTGGGCAGGGCAAACAACAGCTTACCTTGAGCGCGCCTCGCGGACTACTTCTTCCTTCTCCTGCTCAGCCTCATGGGCTTGCTTGAGAGTCGATTCTGCATCGGCCAGCTTGGCCTTGATTTCGGATACTTCAGACTGAAGCTTTTCCTCCGTTTCCTCGGCTTCTTCGAGCTGGCTCTCGTGATCGGTCTTCTTCTTCAGAGCCTTGGCTAGCTTGCTGTCGAAGTCCTTCTCGTCCTCGTACTTCTTCTTGGCGGTCAACTGAATATAGTATGGAAATAATTGAAGCATGAAATGAGTGTAAGTTAATAGATGAAAGCGATGCAACCATGAGCAAGTACAAACACGGACCTTGGCAAGATGTTCCCGAATATCCGTCCGATTCTTGACAAAGTCCTCCCTGGCCTTGCCAATCGCCTCATCGTATGCCCTCAAATCACTGATGCCCGTCTCCTCCCTAAAAGGAGCAAAATGTTCCTCCTCCACATCTCTCACTTCTTGACGATGTCGTTCCACACGTTCATTCGCCTCTGTGACCCCTTCCTCTGCTTCGGTCGTCGCCTTTTCCAGCTTTGCAAATGTTTTCGAGCTACTCTTCAACAAAGTCACCTGCTCCTTGAGCTTCTTCTTCGTATACTCCAAATCGCTCTTGGAATACTGCTCCTTATTCCGTAAGTTGCCAATGGTGTTCCTCAAATCCTCTGCCCGGGCAGTATGACTTCCCGATCCGCGTCCAGCCTCACTGTCGAGCGTCTCCTTCTCCACCTCGAGTGCCTCCTTCTTGGAACGCAATTCCTCGAGCTTTTGATCGGACCAACGTCCTCCGGCCTTGTTGACATCATCCCGCGTGACGCCTCCCGTCATCGTTCCCGCCTTGGAGATGACGGCTCCCTTCAGGGTCACGGCCTTGATGCGTTCCTCGCCGCCCCTGCCACCACGGGGCTGGAAGCAAATCTCCCTCGCCACATTGAGTTCATCGCACACCACGGTATTCCCCACGGCATACAGCACCGCACGTCGATTGCTCTCATCCCCCACGCGAATGACATCGACCGCCAATCGGTACCGCTTGTCGTGTTCCGCCATGGCGCGTAGCCTCTCGGTACTTTCCGCACTGGGGATCTGGAGGGAATCCAACGGCAAAAAGGTGGCGGTACCGATGCGCTGATCGCGTAGGTACTTGATGCAATCGAATGCCGTGCGTTTGGTATCGACCACGATGGCATCCATGTCCTTGCCGCCCGCCACGGTCACGGCGAGATTGTACCGCTGCTGGCTCGGTCGGCACAAATCGACCAGTCGTCCTCTTACGCCTGGGAAGTGACGCTTGAGCGCTGCAATGGCGCTGAGGATGCGTTCCTCCTCCTTGTCCTTGCGTCGATCGTCCTTCGCCTGTCGGAGTGTGTTTTGGATGGTATCGAGCTGGGATTCAATGACGGAACGCTTCGCTTGGTAGTCGGATGCGGTCTTTTGGAGGGTTTGGAGAGTGGACTCCGATTTGGAGAGTTCGGCTCGGGTCTTTTCGAGGCTCTGTTTGTTTTAGAAGAGGGACGATCAATAGTACACAGGTTTTGATTTAATACACGAAATGTGCGAGCATTCACCGAGCAAATACAGAAAGAACAAGGAATCAACGTACCTTCTCCAACGTCTCCTTCCTGGCAGTCAACTCCCCACAGCTCCGCTGCGCATCCTCCTTCCTCCCCTGCAGCTCCTTCTTTTCCTCCGCCACCTTGGCCGCTCCCGCGCGTGCGCTCTCCAGCCCTCGAACAGCACTCTGCAACTTGCGTCGGGGGGGTGCCGACGCAACAGCGGCGGCATCTCGAATCTTTTCATATTGAACCTCCTGCTCCTCGGTCAATGATCCAATACCGCCAGACTCGGATTGTTTGAGCTGATCATACTCGTTTTGCAACTCCTCTTCCTTGGATTGGTACTCCTCGATCTCCTCCTCGAGCACGGCGAGCTTGTCGGAATGTGTGGTTTTCTCTTTCTCGATGCGGGTGACTGCCTTGGTGTCGGATGCCACGCGTTTTTTGAGGGCGGCAATGGCCTCGCTCGATTCGATCACACTGGGTTGCAGTTTATCAACCTCCGCCTCGAGCTAAAAAAGGGAATTGTAGTACAATGATAAGAACTTAGCAAAGGCATTATATTTCAAGACATACTATTACTAAATACAGACATGATGCAATGAACAACATACCTTGATGCGCAACTTGTCCTTGGCACTGCTCTGACTTCTAGCCTTGCTAGCTTCCTTCTTGGCCTTTTTCAATAGGCCTTCCTTCTCTGCGACCACGACCTGATGCTCCGAGAGGGATTCTTGCAGTTCCGTCACGGCCGTTTCGCGCAGTTGCACGTCAGAGTGGATATGGAATAGGAGCCATAAAAAGTGGTTCGTTTTGAGGGCCGTGCGCTGCTGTAGAAGGGAGTGGAATCGTTCTGCCTCCTCCTGTTTTTGCCATTTGTGTGTACATGACAATAAAAACATGTTAACAAATGATGTATATAACTCCCGTAGACATGACACAAATGACAACCCCATACCCATCCATCACAATACATACCTTCTGCTCCTTCAACACCCTCCTCTCACTCTTATGCTCCTTCGTCTTATTAAACGCAAATATCGTCCTCTGCTCCGCCTCCTCCTTCGCCCTCAACGCCACCTCATACTCCTCCTTCAATTCCGAACTCCCCGATATATTCTCGAACATTTCGACCAATTGTTTGGGATTCTTCCTTGCCATGGTCTCGACGTCGCCTTGGAATACTAGAAAGTTGCGCGCTTTTAGGAGGACGCCGATGGAGGCGAGTTTGGCCTCGTATTGTTTGAAGGTGACGGATTTGCCATTTACTTGATATTCTCCCGTGCCCTTGGAGGTGATGAGGCGGGAGAATATGATGGTTTTTCCCATGGGCATTTTTTGCGATAGGCGGGATTTCTTTGCCGCCTTCTTTTCGGGACTTTCGCCCTCTTCCTCTTCATCCGTATTACTAGTAGCATCCCCCTTCTTCTTGTCAGGTTCGACATAGACCAAACTCGCCTTGGCCGTTAAATTCTCATCCCGTGCACTCCCCGGCGGACGAAAGATCAAATCCTTCATTTGACTGCTGCGCAAATCGCGAGATTGTACGCCGAGGACGAAGGACATGGCGTCCATGAGGTTGGATTTGCCGCTGCCATTGGGACCGATGACGCAGGAGAAGTTGAAGAAGGGTCCGATGCGTTGGACGCCTGCGTAGGATTTGAAGTTTTCGAGTTCTAGGTAGGTCACTGGCATGATGGTTTGTTATTGTGTGGATGTTGGGATGATGGGTGCAGTGCTGGCTGATTGGATTCAACTTTGATTTCGCCGTGATGTATGCTGAGTTTCTGGGGGGGTGGAAGAGGAGGAGTAATGGGACGGCAAAAAGTTGGTGAGCAATGCAATGAATGTGATGGCACGAGTCTCATGGAAAATAATTATGCAGACGCAGCAGATAGCATTGTGCAGCGCAAAATGCAATCCCACCGAATTGTC
Organism: Thalassiosira sp. AJA248-18; assembly: GCA_036939945.1. Taxonomy (NCBI): domain Eukaryota; phylum Bacillariophyta; class Thalassiosirophyceae; order Thalassiosirales; family Thalassiosiraceae; genus Thalassiosira; species Thalassiosira sp. AJA248-18. Next base: position 15,285 of record JALLBF010000052.1, read on the forward strand.
GGCAACAGGAGATGAGGATATCAATAATTGCTCCAATTTCTCTCCATATCACGGGACATGGACGAAAGGAGGAGCATACACATGTCGTTACAATGACAACGATACGCCGCGTCGATGTCGGAATCGGAATTCCAGTGATACCGCACTCCTCTCCAGTGCCTACGCGGCGTGTCATATTATGCATTACACATTATGGTACTGCTGTGCTGCCGATGGGTGATTTACTCACATTGGATGGTGGTTTAATCGGCTCCTGCTACTACTATTGAGGCCTCACTCTCATGGTTCTGTTGTCTTCTTTTGTTGTTTGTTGTTTGAGAAAGCGGTCCCCTCCATCTATCGGGAGTCCATGGACGGTGGACGCGCCAAATTCATACTACATAAAATGTGACACTTGTCATATCTATGAATAATTCTCTAGAAACAAATAACGATATTATAGTGAAAATTTGGTATTGTATTTGATGGTCAAAGATTTTGCTCGCCAAATGAAGCAGAAGATGTACTTTGAAATGGCGCGCCGGCTTCGTTGATTGCTTGCCAAAGCAAAATCACAGCCAGCCCACAAATCCACAAACCACAAACCAACCATGAACATGCTCGCCTCGCAGTAGCAATCACTGCGGCGCTTCATTTTTTGATGGGCACACCATCAACCCGTTGATTTGCCATCACCGCCAACCAGCTGTTCTATCTCCAAAGAGTACGGTCCCCCACTTCATGGCCTATCCAAGCAAACCGTACTCTTTCTTTGACGGCCGGCCGACAACATTTCATCGAGATGTGAGTGGTGTCACCCCACCCTTCATGAAGGATTCGGATGCCCGATGCCCGGATTTTCGGAGCCCGTGAATGCCCATGTCCGACAGATGTTGCCGTTTGCCGTTGCCGGCTTGAACAAAAACCACCAGCCCTCCATCCAACACTCTGCTTCGTCCATAATATTGCTATTGCTCAGCCATTATCATATTTATTATAAGCACTGCGATAGCATAGTACAATCTTCGTCATAGACAGAACACCATCACCATCACAGCTCACGTGATGAAGCTTAGTCATTATTATGCCGCGTTCCTACCATTATCGGTGCAGGCCATGCCTCGTTTTCTTTTTGCAGGGCAAAGTAATATGGAGGGTCATGTAGGGACAGGTTCAGATCGTTTCAATGGAGCGATGGATATCCTATTAGATACAACCACTACAGATGAAGTCATATTAACAAACCTGAAGCAGCATTTGTATGCCTACTCCTCTAGTCCTGAAACGTCAACAGAACGGTATGATTTTATGGCAGAATATTTGGTAGATCTCAAAAATCAGGGTCTCTTAACAGATGACATTCAAAACTCTCAAGCAGACATTGATTGCTCATTCTATGAAATGGACATAAACGATCCTGATTCTGGCCCGGATGCACTAGCTGTAGATGCGCCTTTGTCCCCAGATTCGGGCTGTGGTAAAAGCTTCGGTCCTGAATTGATGTTTGGTCATGTGATGAAGCAGCAATTTTATGGATCTGGAACTCGCTTTGCACTTGATAAGATTGCTGCGGGGGGTTCTGAGATTGAATGCCATTGGTCGAAGGATATTGGTGATGGTACCTCAGGAAAATTCTGGGGTGATTTCTAGTAGGTAAAATACAAGTCATTGATGTTGCAAATGATTACTGGGCAGGGATTGCGTAAGTGATATGAATTGTGATATTTACCTTATATCTTGATGTCTTTCATCCGTCTTCGTATAACTAATGCCCCAATCTATAAATGCTCCTTAGCTGGTTCCAGGGCGAGAATACAGTTTTTCGTAACTCAAATAGTACTGCTGACAGCTTCTCCCAGCTGGAAAGGGATGAAGTTGCTGCAAAGGTTGCGCAATATGAGGGGAACTTGCTTGAATTTGTGAGGGATGTGCGGCAAGAAGTGTATGATGCGGACCCGAGCAGGTATTCATCTCCAGATGTCATTCCCTTCGCCATCATTCAGTTGGGATGTTGGATTAGGGAGTACAATGATAATGGTCTCACGGTCTTCACTGCTCAGCAAGCAGTTGCAGATAATGACCCAAACGTTGTTCTGGTTGATAGCTACCGTGGTTTAAGCTGTCACTATCATTATGATGATCCTTCGCAGCTAATCATAGGGCACCGCTTGGCAGTACAAATGCAAACTC
>JALLBF010000053.1:0-16520 GCA_036939945.1 Thalassiosira sp. AJA248-18
AACTGGACAAAGCAAATAAACCTGAATGAGGTTCGGAATGTACTTGGGATTGAAACGGAATTGAGGCTATCTATGGAGCAGATTCTAGGTAAGTGAAACAGTGATTCGGTTGTCAATTATATCAAATGTTATCACAGCATCCTAATAAATCAATCGTTCTATCAGTGCATTATTCTATTCCCACTGAAGGCGGGCTCGCTCTTCATAAGAGGGAGACATCTAAGATGGATAAGTGTGAAATCTCAACTCAAGCCGCTTGGAATCAGAAGTTCATTTATGCAGAAGCTTATGGCCGTAGGGAACCATCACGCTAATTATGAGCGCAGCAAACGATGGTACAACACTCTGCAAGCATCAACAAAGCCATTGCTTGCACTTACTCTACGTACATATGATAATCGTTGCACCAACATATTATTACATTGATCCTGCATTGATCCAAGTTTTGACTAATTGTATTTTTCTCTATGGTAGGCAGGGGTACCTCTCTAGGTGCCTCTAGGTATCTCTACCTAGGTACCTATGCCTCTATGACTCTATGTAAACGATGAACGGGATGAAGGATAAATCATCACTCCAAGCAGCGAAAAAGACACGGAGAAGGATGAATATTCTGACTCTAGAAGATGAGAGCGAAAGCGACGATCAAAGCAATGCTCCAAGTGAAGAGTCAGTGGATGTTCTATTTCGATATATGGGATTAACACGTTCACAATATATGAAGGGGGAAAGACCAAAACGGCCAATGATTCTAAGCACAACGAAAGAGGTGGATAACAGCTCTATAGCAGATGATGTAAGCGAATGTCCGACCGAAACATCAATGACGGTTCTAATGCGATATATGGGTTGTTCATCGAGGCCATATATGTCTGGACCAAAGCGCGAAGGTTCAACAAAAAAGAAATTGGAGGATATCGATAAACAATACAAACATGACCTTCAAGAAGGTGATCATGTCATACGTTGGAAAATGCTTGGCTACTGCTATCCTATCCAAGTTCATGGGATCGTCTTTTCTGCTGGTCCAGATGTCGTCACCATTGTCGACTGTGGTTTGGCATCATCATCATCATCATCATCAGATAATAGCCTCGGCAAAGTCACCAACCTTGAGGAGAAAGATAATAAGAATGCGAAAAAGACACGGAGAAGGATGAATATTCTGACTCTAGTAGATGAAAAAGAAATTCGACAATGGACCAAAATCCGCTATGGGGAGGAGGTGCAGCTCAAGGTGCACTCATCAAACAAAGAAATGCAACAACACGCCGAAGAGAAAGGAGTGCAAGGTGAATGTGTCTCCCAGGAAATAAGTGACTCTGAAATAGCAGCATCACCATCTGCTGGATTAGAACTTGAAGAAGTGGAAAAATGTGTCCAAGCCAACATCAAACCAACACCAAAAAATCCGAATCCGAATGCAAGAAGGTCTCCCAAAAGGTCTTGGTTTTCAAGGTCCTGCAATAGTAGTGCAGTCGCAGAAGACGTTGACGAATCCGAATTCAAGCAGGAGAATGCCAAACAGAAATCACCAAAGCTCAGAATTCCAAACACCGACCCTCCCAAGCTTGTCCTTGCTCGTTTGCGCTTCCTTCTTGAGTATGGAGAGGAAGCGTTCCCCCCACCCAGCGGCACAGACGCAAACGACAACAATAGCAAAGATACAACATCTCGTCCAAACCTTCTTCCTTCACATCACCTCCTATACAGCAATAGTGAATGCATCGCAGTATGGTGCAAGACGGGTAGCTGGTCAACTCTCCAGGCAGCAATTTTTTTACATTCTTCAACTGTCGGCAACGCCAAACAAACTGCCACCGTTGCAATGTTCCTTAGTGCACAAACGGTCACTGTGCCCGCATCAGGGTTTTGGGGCTTCTTTGGAGGGACTACAACTATCAGTTTATTTGCTGCCCAGCCCTGGGTGGTCCCTGCTTTGGTGGGAGGTGGGATGGTTTATATTGGCCTACCGATGGTAATGTTAAGGAAGGCCAAGGGGAGATGGGGGGATGCCGAAAAAAGGTTGAATGATGCATTTTGGAGTATGTGTAACTCCGATGTTATTGTGGAATTGATTCGATGTTGGAGTGGTTTGGAGGGTTGAGTTGTAGAGTGGTTGTAGATAGGCGTGTCACCACCGTCCAAGCATGAGATTAAATGTAAATTATGTATTTCTAGATCTGTTGTTCAAATATCTGAATGTTTCTCCCTAGTCAACTATCATGGTTGTTTTTTGCTATTATTCTGTCCAATGATTATCACTATGTAGTGTTAGAGACTAATGCACTTAAATACACATCATTGGCATCTTCCTCCTCTTCACCACTGACAAACTTGATTTTACGCGACCAAGTTCCTTTCTTCAATCCAAATCAAATGACATCCAAAGTTGGTCACGACAGGGCCGATGCACTCACCCACCTTATTTTCTTTAGCAAAGATAGCTTTATCGAATGCAGGCACCATCATTCCCGGCTTAAACGTGCCCAACTTTCCTCCCGCTGCCTTCCCACTCGGACACTTGGAGTGTTGTTTTGCCAATGCCTGAAACTTATTATAGTCTCCCTTAATATCCTTCTTCATCTTTGCCAACCTACTCTCAGCATCCTTTCCATCGAGTAGGATATGCGAGGCCGTAGCAGTAGATTTTGGTGAATTGAATATCCCCCCTAGCATGATCAAAGAGACGAGCATAACGACGACGGTAGCGGGAGAAAAAGGGAGTGTAACGCCCCCTACTTCGATATCTCGCAAGTAGAATGGCTTGGATTGTTCTCTTGCATTTTTCCCGGTTTCAGCTGCCGCCATTCCAATGATGGTAGAGAGGAGCCAACATGCTATTTTTTGGTGGTGCATCCTCGTGATTGTCTTCATTATTGTCGTTCTTGGGTGACTAGTATATATGCTGTGTATATGGTCGGCGGTGCGGCTGGGTCTTTCTTGGCAGTTGCTGGAGGTTGCTGGGTGGTGCCACGGGGGCTACTATTACTATCTCTCTAGATGGTGAATGTTTGGTTTGTTGTTTGTTGTTGGTTGTTGTTGTCGTTGTCGTTTTCGTTCGTGCTGTTAGATGCTAGTTGCTTTGCTTGATTTTGTGACCGTTGCTTCGGCGTCGGCATCGTCTTTTAGTTAGAGCGCTATGTATATTGATAAATAACAAATATGTGATATTATTATATGTAATATCTAATGCATTATGTTCTTTATGTCACCGTTTTTCCAATTATAAATTATATCATAGCTCGCAATCCGTTCAGGGGGCATCGGAGGGCTAGCTATGGGGGGGGAAAACCTTTAACAGCGGTTGGGTCAGGTTGGGTTGAATAAAAACCGGGGGCATGCCCCGCAAAGTTGGAATTCGGCGAGGCACCATGGGATAGTTCTATCGTACGATACCTCTAGAGATAGAGATCTATTCGTTGCATTCTTCTGTTACTGACGAAGACCCACCATCAATAAAATGGACCTTGAAGACCTCAAAGATGGAGCTGCATCTCATCCTCTCCTGCAGGACGATGATCAAACCTCGCCCGCCGGGGAATCGAACGTCTCTCTATTACGTGGCGGCGGCAGCGGCGGATTAGAACAAGACGACGACGCCGAGAATACACCACCGCAAGAACGACGGCAAATTCCCACGCTGGTGTTCATCATCGTTCCCATGATCTTATTTATAATTTGTATTTTCTTGGCAGCCGCATTTATGCCCCCTGCCCCAAAGCATGAAGAGGATCAGCAGCAGCAACAGCAGCCTTCGCCTCCAAAGATGAAGCTGCACGACGATCCCGTTGCTCCAACTCTGCTCTCCATCAGAGATCACAATGTTGTTGGTGGCCTGTTGAATGTTCATGATAATGATTTGTACAGGCAGTTGAAACATGCTACCTTTCATGAAACTGAAAATGTGTATGTCATGTTGTCATCGGGAAGCAAGACGAGTGCAAACATATCATTGCTGTCTGACAAGAAGGAGGTTGGATTTGGAGACGCGCTTACGCTCACTTGGGCTAACGAGGATGAGACTCGTCTTGACATTGTGAATGACGAAGATATTCTTGCACTTTACTGCCCAGCGGGAGAGGCAGATGCAACGAAATTTCGTGATGCTGCCACTATTGCACAGGCGAGGGCGACGCATGAGTACCATCATGGAACAACGAGCGATAATAATTGGTCCATCCCTTCTTTCCCTATTGTGAGGGAAGAATCATGCGAGTTTCGACTGTATGCCCATGATGGAAAACGGGGGCAAGACCTCGACCACCACTACTACACACGCATTGCAGGAACAGGTCCCATCTCATTGACCTCCTCGAACTCAAGTCCCACGGGGATACACATTAGTCTGACAGGTAAAGCATCCGAGATGAACATTCAGTTTGCTACGGGTGCTTCAGGAGAACCGTTGGTAGAAATTGCAAAGAAGAGTGATGTTATACCAACGACGGGAGTAAGACGTTTGATAAGAGAGGCGTCGTCTGAGGTAAACTGGACCAAGCTGAAGGGAGTTACCACAAGTTACGTCGCTACAGATATGTGCCAAGAGCCGGCTACCTCGACCGAGCCGGGATTTTTCGTCTCTCCGGGGCATTTGCACACGGTCAAGGCCACCAAATTGCAAGCCAATACAGAATACGTGTACCGTGTTGGCCTTGGCTATGGTCAGGGCATCAAGTGGAGTGATAAGTACTTCTCATTTAAGAGTTCTCCCCCTCTGGGCGCAGGCGCTTCATCCCCTGGTAAACCTGTACTGACATTCTTGGCCTTGGCGGATCAGGGTTGTCCAGACTCTAAGCATGGAGCTGTTCAAGGAGTTGTAGATTCCCCCCCACAACCCACAGATCCAGCACACAATGTCACTCAGCTCATCACCTCCATGATCGACACACAGACCATAAATTCCATCTCCATCATTGGTGATCTAAGCTACGCCAATGGAGCTGCTCATATTTGGGACGCCTGGACTAATATGATACAATCCTATGCGTCACGCGTGCCTGTAATGGTCGGTGTAGGCAACCACGAATATGATCACACTGAGGGTGGAGGTGGTGGAAAAGATCCCAGTGGCGTCCTATCTGCATTTGGTTTCCAACCCGATTGGGGGAAAGGGAGCTTTAATAACAAAGGAGGGGAGTGTGGTGTTCCGGTATCGAAGCGGTTTGCAGCGCCTGATAATGGGAATGGAGTATTCTGGTGCGTCCTTTTTTAGAGATGATTGTTGAGAGGCAAGTGTTCTTTTGAGCATTGGAAGTCTTACTTGTTTTCAATTTTTCTTCTTTTGCAGGTATTCGTATGACCAGGCGTTGGTACACACAGTGATGCTCAGCTCAGAACACAACATCACTACGGAATCTCAACAATACATTTGGCTGGAAAAGGATCTTTTATCTGTTAACAGAACCATTACGCCATGGGTCGTAGTCGGGATGCATCGCCCTGTGTACAGTAAGATTGTCTGCCTGTTGGTATGTCTATCTGCAATTCTTGCGACCTACTTACAATAATATTTCCTTGTTTTATTTTGACAGACAGTGAAATGCAGCATGACTGGTTGGGGCCCATGGTTGCTGCAGGATTGCAGAATGAAGTCGAAGATCTTCTCTACACATTTCAAGTAGATCTTGTCCTTTCCGGGCACTACCATTCATACTTCAGATCATGTGATGGTTTGTATTTAAACAAGTGCGATAACGGTGGGCCCACCTACGCAACAGTAGGCACTGGAGGAGCTCCACTAGGCTTAGCATTAGGTAAAATATTGCCGAACGAATACACCGAGTTTGTGGATAAGGAGCATTGGGGAGTTGGCAGAGTGAGTGTGTTCAATGAATCTGCTCTTCAGTGGGAGTTTGTAGCGGTGGGAGGGAATGTAATTGATGAGGTGTGGCTGACGAGAGATCGCAGACAACATTAGTTCTCTCGGGATGCTGGGATGTCCCTCCAATTCAAGAATATTAGTTTGTAATTCCTTCTGTAATAATTAGTTCATCTTTGAGGTTAAATATCCACCATTCTATTCATACCGTATTGCAACGCAGAAGATTTGCCCCTCTTGTTTTGAACTCTCTTCAATTCTTCACCACGACGCATCCATTCCAGAGGATCCTTCCCAATCATCTTTTCTAGTCCCACCTGTTCAATCAGACCTCTCTGTCGGCACATTAGTCGAATGTTTTTCAGGCTCTTTTCTCCTGGAGGCGATCCGTGAACGCTGGCGCATTCTTTGATTAGGAGGAGTGCAGATCCTAGCTGTTTGTGATTTCCAAAGTGCTCAACAAGTGTTCCGTAGGATAGAAGATCAAGAGATCTACCATCTCTTTCGATGTCTTGTTTCAACTTGAATGCCCTGGAGATGCGCTTTTTGTTGACAAGCATTTCAAAGAGAAGCCTATCACTATGCGTGGTTGGCGCCTGTTGGTTGGAATGAAAGACGCAAATAATACTTCAGACAAAGGCACATTTCTAGCAAGAAATCGAGATGTTGTGTTGATTGGACTCACCATGCCATGTTTTTTATACTCTGTGTCATAGAATCGTAATGCGGGTTCAATCCGTCCTGAGTTGGTATGAACTCTCAGCATTCCATTAAGAAGATGGGCATCTACCATTCCTTCCTTTTCCGCTTCAGACTGGATATGAACGTATTAAATATTGACAGAAGATGTCAGATGCTTGCAATGAATAAATGAAACACAAAGTCTCCACCAAATAAGAAATATAACTCACAATCACATGTTTGGCATTTGCCAAGTTCTTCCTAGTAAGGCACTGCGGACTGAAAGCCTCAGGCATAACCTCTCTCACAGCCAACGTGAGCCTCAAAATTGATGGATACCCAAGTGTTCGCGAAAATTCATCAGAGACCTTCTCAATACGATTCATCGACAAGCCTGGGAGTGTCTGCTGGAGCTCGGTGATATGGGGGTCCTCTTCTTCCAAATCTAGAGGCGACAGGTGTTGTCTTGGCAAAGACACACCTGCCGGGGACCTTGGCGACTCGACTGCACTAATTTCAGTTGTCGAATAGGCTATATTGATGCCCTCTATTGTGGACTCATTCGTTTGCGTCTTGGCCCATTCAATATAATCATCTGCATACATTGTTTTGCTTGACATGTCCATACTCGGGGAGATTCTCTGTCTTTCTGGTTGAAGTGGAGCATCGAAGGAATTATTCACGGCATTCTTTATTGATGAAGTGAAACTTGATTCAGTGCTCTCAAATGGCTTATCAGCAAACATTTTTTCACCCTTGACAACAGCACTATCTTCAAAGTCAGCATCAGGAATACTAGGATTATTCGACTCTCCCCCCTCATCATAATAAGTTCGCATCATATCAAACAATTGACGTGCTTCAGTGTCATCCACATTGTGCGACGATCCCTCCGCTCTCAACTCTTCGGCGAGATGGGCACGAAAGGCTGCAAAGTCGTTTGTGGACACGCCAGGTATATTGTCGAGTTCTTCTGCATCGCCACCCTTTGTGTCATCCATGCCTTCCATGGTGTCCGACATGAGTTTATTGAATTCATCTTCGTCAAAGTATGCTTCTGGGTCAAAATCTTCGTCGTCGTCATCGTCATTAATATTGGCACCTCCCTTGGGAGGAGACAAGTTGACATCGTTTGGAATCAAGTCCTCCGCGAGTTTATGATCATTCGTGGCCTCCGCCATGGCCTGGACGAGAGCATCTCGGTCCGACTGTGGTGCATCAAATCCATACATTTCTTCTTCGTCGTCGTCATCATCATCATCTGAATCGCTGTCAAAGTCATTACTGTACTCAGCCCTCTTGTCATTCATTCGTGACATCGCACCCCCATCATTTACCACGGCCGCGGCTTCCTCTGGTTGAAAATTCGCCGTCGTAACTCCATCCTCTGGAGACGAAAAATCAACCATGCGATCATCCTTATCGAACAATTGATCATTCAGCCAATCCCTACTGCCATCCACACCCTCTCCGGCACCAATCATGGTACTACCATTTTGATCAACTCCATTCAATAAATCCATCTCTTGCCTTCTTAAATCGTCCGGATCAGGATCATACCCATCAAAGAAATCATCCATCTCCTCCCTCCGATTTCCATACCCATCATCCATGATCGACTTAATCTGAAACTTGTGCTTCTTCCTCAACTGCTTACTACTCTTTCCATTGTCATCATCAAATTCCTCCGCCTGCCATCCCTCCGGCGCAAGACCAGCCTTGACCGAATCCAATCCAGGAATTGCCATATTTTCCATCTGTGGTCGATTATAAGCTTCAATGTATCGTAAGGAGTTGGAACAGAGGTAGCCACGATTATACCTCCCGGACCACATTGATCCAAGACCCTTGGACTCCATGGCCTTGGAATGTGCAAGTAGAAGTGTGGATAGGATGCGTGTATCGTTGCCATATTCGCGATGTTCGTACGCTTCATGGTCTTCCACAAACTCCTCTTCGATGGAACGGAGTGCCGGAGAAGTGTTGTTGTTATTATTACCTCCCATCAATGCGGATGTTGCACCACCATCATTATCTCCTTGACCCAACAACAAACTCCCACCACCACCCTTCCCCCCCTCCGGAATCAATCCCTGCAATCGATTCAAATGATCCTTCCCCCCACAAGTCCGTAAATGATCCATCCTCCGAACCTTACTCGCCAAGAATATCGCACGTGCCGTGGACGAATCACCGGCAGCGGCGGCACATCGCATCAGGGCCGCGACGAATCCATCATCTTGTCGTACCTCGGCTTGTTCGGCCAATATGACGATTTTTTGGGTCAGTCGGCCGTGATAGCTGGTGATGGATTCGCGACGGCGGTTCTTTTTGGATTTGCCTCCGTTGAATTTTGTGGCGATTTCGTGACTTTTGGAAACGGCTTGGAGGGCCGATGTGAAGAGGAGTGTCGTGGGTTTGACGCGGATTGTATTCCCATGTTGATCGTCGTACCATCCGTTATTCTCATCGCCATTCATCCCACCCAAACTCATCCCACCATCACCACCATTAATACCGTTCATCAATACATCACCAGCACTCACCGGCATCATCATCTGGGTCATAATCTCATCCAATAAATCCAAAGCCTTCTCCGCCCGTCCCTGCGCGGCAAACACTCGCATTAATGCACCGTATGCCATGACATCGGGTGCCACGCTGTGGATGCGCATTTCCTTCCAACGAGCCCATGCACGGTCGGCGGCATCGGATTTGATGGAGGGGTGTACGTCCGGACGGGAGATTAGGGTGTGGCAGGATGAGAAGAAGGAGGTGTAGGCTGGTAGGGGTGGTATGGAGATTGGACGACGCCCCTTGTTGTTCATTGTTGATGATTGCGATTGCTCCTCCCGATCATGTTCCAATTGACTCTCCTCCAACATCTCATCCAACACCCCCTCCGCACCCCTATAATCCCCACTACGTGCATAAACATCCACCAATGCACTCCAAAAGTATTCATTCGAACGTAAATCATATTCCTTTCGAATATCATTTACTTTCCTGCCCTCCCATGGAGATTTACAGCATGTCAATAGTGAGACGTGGGAGTAGGTCCCTAGTTTGGATAAGGGGATTTGGAGTTCGTGGAGGAGTTCGAGGGTGGGGCCGAGGCCTATGGGGGATGTGCGTTTTCCGTTGGCGTCTCGGTGGGATCGGAGGAGGTCGGAGAGGAGTTTGTCCGAGAGTTGTGTATTATTGTTGCCTGATGATGATCGGTTGTTGTTAATGTTTGGCAATTTTTGGTCCTGCTGCTTCTTCCTTGCATCGGAGGAGGAGGCTACCAGCTCATCATCTGTCATGCCCAATGCTGGAATACCAGACGGTGAATCACCCCGACTACCCTCCTCCTTTCGCTGTGCACCACCACTACCCCTCTCCAACATCAACACCCGTTCCTCCTCCCTCTCCAACCTCACAATCCTCTCCACCTTCCTACTCAACCTCCCATACTCTCCCCCCATATAAACAGGATAGGGAGATGGACCACTTGTCAAATCTGCCGAATTCCCCATTAGGTCATCGACGAGTGCATCACCCCAATCATATGTCATTCGATCCTGCCACCATGTCGGGAGGGGTGGATGAGGCGTGGAAGACTTTTCGGCGGCAGTTTTGGCTGCTTCTCGTGCTGCCTTTTTGATTTGGTGGGGGGGGATGGTACCCTCCTTTAATAACGTTTGGAATTTAGGACTATTCTCAATCTTGGCCTGGAGACTATTCACCGTATCGTAATAAGCACTGAGTTGTTTTTTCAGTGCTTCTTCCTCATGAGCAATTTCTAATAATCGTTCCGTGTTTTCCTTCTGTTCTTGACGGCGATGGACCGCCTTGGAGTTTGGGGGTGAGTGTTTGGTGACTTCGTATTCGGCGGCGCGGCGTCGTCGATGGTATTTTTTACGTTGTTTGGGTGTGGGTTGACGGGTTTCGAAGGAGGTTGAGGCGCGGTCTTTGCGGCCGGCGAAGGTTCTTGTTTGTGTTTTTTGATGGTGGGATGATGGAAGAAATTGTTGTTGGTGGGATGATGGTGTAGTAGGAGAGGTGGTGATTGGGCCGGATGCTATGGATGGAAGACGGGGGTTGGAGGATATGGAATTGATGTTGTATGGAGTGCATAATGATGATGATCGTGTGTGATACTGGTTAATTGTCGAAAAGAAGGAATTATTGGCATTGTTGTTGTTTCTTCTTTGACGCAAGCATTTTGAGACCGTAGTTGCAGCCGCAGCCGCAGCCGGACGACGCGTACTGGTTGGTCTCCTGCAGAAGAGCGAAGCACGAGATAGCATGTTTTATTCAGACCAATCCTTTAACAAAGCCCGCCTATACCAATGTAAATGTATGTGTTGTTGTTAGTAGACACCAGCAGAGCACAGTGCATGCATCATGGTCGATGGTCGATGCAGTCGGCGGCGAAGATCGAAGAGGGATCATTGATCATTGAAGATTGTTGATTGTGCGGACAGCGGCCATGGGGCGGGCGACAGGCAGACGAAGACATAAAGATCTGGAGATACCTATTTGACAGTACTATTCCTACGCTTCTTTCACAGGCGCTATTACAGTCCGCCATTCGCCATTGCCATTATTTTTTGTTGGCACAATTCACACGCCAATATTTCAGCAATATTTGGCAATCGACCCGGCCGTACTATCCCCGTCTTTCGATATCGCGACATCTCACCAATCTTCGCCCTCTACTCTTACTGATAGATTTCAATAATGCCCATCTCGGAGAAGGCACAACGAGCTTGGTGAGCATTATATCTGGAAGATTTTTTTGTCACATTCTTCATCTATTCTACAATGCCCGCCCCTCAATCTATTTTTGTTCTGTGTATAATATTATGCTCAATATAATTTTACATCACACATCATTCACCAAATCAAAAAAACGCAGGAAGGCAGGAACAGCAGTCATCACCGCCTGGACAGCATTCTATGGAATATTCTACATTGATTACGGACCACATGAACATGTTTTTACCGATATACAAAAATGGTATCGAACACAGCTTGATGACTTGTTAGGGATTAATGCTCGGGCTGCTGCGGTGAATAAGAAGCAAAAACAAATTTCTAATGGACAAGATGAAAATAATGGTGGTGATATTGTTGCAGCAAAATCTGCTGCAAGGGGGGGAGGGGATTCGAATCGATAGTGGAGGGTGGGGGGTGAGCTGAAAACTGCTGAGAACTTCATATACAATCATGATTTTATTTCGAGTCTGGGGTGTTGCTGGTTGGCTGGGAAGTAAGAAATACCTTCCAACTCTCCCAACTCCCTCGATTGATTAAGTCTGGGAGAATGTATATCTATTCAAGTTCTTGAAGGTCTGGTTATTGGGAGAATGTATCGTTATCTCAGGTTGTCGGGAAATCTTGGACAGACAATTAACTACTACCAAACTCCTTTGTGCTCAGTGGGCTGCGGAAGCAAACTTGCCATAATGATAGATATGGTATTTCACAATCGAAGCTTAATGGATGAAAGGCGGCTAGGGTATCAGTTGCCTACAGAATCAATTTTGGAATGATAGACATAAAAAAATGTCTGCACTTAGATAATACCTACATACGCATGGATGAAAATTCACCCGTAACGATTTTTGCAGTTTGTTTGTATCCTGACACATTGACTTGATATAAGTTGTATTAGTTTTATTAAGGAGTGAGTACACCCGCAGAACAATCTTACTGTTCACTGCGATATCAACCTTGGGCCTTTCCACACTTTGCAATAAGTCCATACGTCCCCTGTCTCAACAAGCAATTATGTCCGTTTGAGGCACCTGCCTATACAGTCGTCACACACTAAAACGATTTTCACAAACATTTAACTCTCCAATCACATTCCACTGACTGATAATGTTCTTCTGACATGATGATCCGTTTTATTACGGCATGGGAAGCATGGCTGCATCACCCATATCCGGCTCCTCACCATAACGCGGACCATTATCATATTCATCTCCCCTCTGAGGAATAAGTGGCTTGTGCAATACCATTAGTAGACGTCCGGTGTTGTATTTCATACCTCCTTTGACACTGGCATGGACGGATTCCTTTAATGTTTTACGCAAGGTTTGAAAATGAGAGGGGGGGGAGGCAGACAAAGAGGTGAGCAGAGTTGGGAGGCAGCACAAAGATATCTAGGTACTTATGAAACGAGGCCAAATCTGTAAATGAACAGAGTCAGCAGTATGAATTTTCAACAGCCATCACAAAATGTATTGCGTAAAATAAAAAGAAGAATCCAACATAAAGACCAAGAAGGATTCGCTTGTGCTCCATGATTATTGTTCGCGTCAAGACAAGAAAGCGAGCCAGTCTGACAGGAAATAACAAACTTTGTGATGCCCCCCCCCTCTCAACATGAGACCCCAAAAGGGGTGTATCTTCTCTTGCTAAACAGCTTGCTAAATACACTTTGTTGTGTGATAAAAATAATGCCCCCCCACTAAAAAGACCAGCTCAATTTTTTCATGACATGAATTGAGATGAATAGCAATCGTTTAATAGGCATCAGTGGTAATATGCGACCCCCCCTCCTCTCCACTTCATAAGAGACCAGAGAAAGGGGCATATCGTCATTGCACATTAGATCAGCCCCTGCCCAGAAACATGATGAGGGCGAGGAGAGAGCATTTGGGTTTGCTCCCCCCCCGCATGAGAGATGTGTGGCAGCACCTTGCTATGAAGCATCCGCTGTCTGCTTTGGTTACAGATAGAGGTTTGTGCACGATGTCCCCCTGAATCCTCTGGATGTCTCTGGATTTCTATTGGCATGTCATTCGCACGTTACTCCTATGGCGCGAGTACCGACAGGCTGTCAATTCACAAAACATTACCGCCCTCAATCCACCCCAATCTAAACAAAAAATTAATTCAAAAAAGCACTCACCATCAAATCCATCCATTCCCCCTCCTCCCCCTTGGGCATCCTCGAATATCCCTTGGCGGCAATGTAATTGAAGGCCTCTTCAAAAAAGTCAAAGTACACGCGTTGTCCCTTCTCTTCTCGGACGAGGAAATCGCCCTTTTCGAAGCCCGCCGAGATGGTGGCGATGCACCGCGGGTATTTTCGGGTGATGTAGTCGTTTGGTTTGGCGGCCATGGTAGAAATAATAAGAGGATGGTACGATACCTAATAATAATTGTGACCGACGGTAGGTACCTACCTAAACGAGAGCAGTGGCAGTGGCATCGCATCAAGCAGGTAAGCTTGGTGTTGGGTGATTTAGACAATGAAATACGATCAAAGATTCAATTTAACGTGGGAATACCTTCACTGATATGCACATGGTCGAACTTTTTGGCTAAATGACATTGAGCCGACGATTTTCAGGTATCTCTAGATAAAGAGATGCGCCCTCGCTCTGTATCCACCGATCGCACCAAAACCAAAAATACTCAATCGAAAATATCCAACGGCAAACGAACACAAGATGTGCCCTCGCTGACCATAAAAAATATCCAACGGCACATCAACCTTCATCGCTTTGCCCCAGGACCAGGATACCATGGCGGAAGTGCTGGGACAGGAAGAGCTCGCTCCCGCGTTGCCCCCTCCCCACCTTCCTAAAGTGGAAGAAACCCAACAAGTTGATGCAGCGGCAACCGCGGCGGCTGCGGCTGCGGCTGCTGCCGCTGAAGGCGAAATCCAGGTCATATCCATCGAAGAGAGCATGCAGAAAATTAGCCAACAACAAATGGAACAGACGCAACTCATCATGGGCATGCAATCGATGATCAACGACTTGTCCGCTAAGCAATCCGTACTTGAAGAGGAGATCAAGGACCTCAAGGAAGGAAATTGGGTCGTCAGGGCCGAGCCCAAGCGAGCTCGACGCGATGGCAAGGGGGACCGCGTGAGCCAGGCACAAGCATTGCTATCGGTAGGCACCGGCGGGTTGGGCGTCGATGGCACCACCACAGACGCAGAGATCGACGCCATCATCGAATCACGCAAGGAGAAGAAGCAATGGCCGCTCAAGCGCAAGTACTGCACCAGCTTCAGTCAGGAAGTCGAACTCATGAAAATTCGCTTCCATACCAGCATCAATCATACACATAAATCCGTGCGCATCCCCAAGATTGACAAGCATGAGGGTTGCGGACTCGGTAACAAGGAGGGACGGCTCATCTGCCGCCTATGCTCCGGGAAAACCATCAATCGCAACACGTCGTGGATGTGTGCCACGTGCTGCGTACCCCTATGCGTGGACGTTGTCAATGGCGATCCGGCGAGTTCGTGTCACGCCCGATGGCATGAATGTCAGGATTTGGTGGCGGTGAACATAACGTTGAATACGGCGTTGAGGGAACGGAGGGAGTCGAAGAAACGGTCGAGGGATAGTATGAATCTGATGGAGGAGGCTCATCATCAGCAACAACAGGCGGCAGCAGCGGCTGCGGCAGCGCCTAATCTGATGGAGGAGGCTCATCATCAGCAACAGCAGGCAGTGACAGTGGCTGTGGTGGCGCCCAATCTGATGGAGGAGGCTCATCATCAGCAACAGCAGGCGGTGACAGTGGCTGTGGCGGCGCCCAATCTGATGGAGGAGGCTCATCAGCAGGAGTTGCAAGAGCAGGAGCAGGCGGCGGCAGCCGCTGTGGCGGCGATGCAACCACCTGTGGTGGAACAGCAGGTGAATGTGGATGTCGAAATGGTTCATGAAGAACAACAGGATGGCGCGGTCCACTTGTGATGCCGTATTGTTGATGATTAACACTGCTAGAGCTGGAAAATGGGGGTGTGTATGTATGTTCTTTGCATAGTATTATATTTGATAATCTTTATTCAAAATCAAGTTTCTTATCACGGCGAAATGGTATGGAGTAGCATGCTATGTATGAACAACTTGGTGTCATTATGAACCAGATGTCACTTGTGGGTCCAAGGCTCGTAGTGGCCTCTGTTGGTGTGCAAGTTGTGCAGTTCAATCATATCGAGTGAAAGCTTGCTCTCGATTTTACAGAAACTTGTTACAATGCCTCACTCGAGAGAATCATCAGATTCCTGCTTCACACATAATACATAATACATCATTGATAACCATAGAGTAGGTAGTTGAAATTATTTGCATTTCAATCAAAGGCACCATATCTACTTATTTACTGCAATAGCAATTCAATATTATCACCATAAGTACTTGGATATTTTAGGCTGACGACTTAATTTATGCGCGCTGGCGTCTGTGAAAAATGCTCAATGCTCTGTAACACAACTGTCATAGCTGGCATATTAATCTTATACTTAATCACTGCCCACGGCTGTAAGAGAAGAACTGCAAAACAGCATCCTTGACAGGACCTGGGACATCAATACGACCCCTGTTGTCAATGTTTGCTTTACAAAGAGCGAGCTCAAGAATTGTTGTTGCCTCCTTCAGTTCATCTAGTAGGTTATCAAGCCAAGAACTCGGTCAACTTGTTCCCTGATTCCATTCCAATTCCCACTCATCAGTCTTCTGTAGTCGATCAAAAGTATGCCTTCTCTCCTTTGAATAAAATGGATTTCATTGATCATATATGTTTACTTCTGTTTGGCCGCCCTCACTAATAGCTTCCAAACGCAATGAATTGCACAGAAACTTGAAGCTCATCAAGCGACTGGCCGCCATTATGTGGCCGACAGCCATCTACGATCGGGGTACGTAGGAATAGTCCAAAACCCTCTCGGCCCACCAACCACGCCTACATACCGTCACGCCACGCACGCACCCGCATCCCGCATGGTGAAGGCACCATGGCAGCATTTTTTTATTCCGGAGGTAGTAGTGGCATTTAGATTACATGAAAGTAATATTATGACAGTCCTCCTCCGCTCCCGATCTCTCATGAGAGGCATTTTCCACCACCATCACGGGGGGACCAATAACGTACAAGAAGGCAAAGGTTCCAATGCGTGCGTCGATAGAGAATCAGTTTGAGCAAAACATGCACAGATACCATGTGTAATAGAATTGTTACTAGTGTAGAATAGAATTGTTACTAGTAGACTTTCAAAGAC
>JALLBF010000054.1:15000-25000 GCA_036939945.1 Thalassiosira sp. AJA248-18
TTAGATGCCGCAGAAGAAGAAGGAATTGATTTACCTTATTCATGTCGCGCTGGTGCTTGTTCGACATGTGCTGGTAAAGTAACAGCAGGTGAGATTGATCAATCTGAACAAACATTCCTAGATGACGATCAAATGGGAGATGGTTTTGTCCTAACTTGTATTACATATCCAAAATCAGATTGTACTATTATAGTTCATCAAGAAGATGACTTATACTAATTATTTAACTAGGGAGTACAAACAAATAAGAATGTTTGTATTCTCTTAATATTTAATATATTAAATAAAAGTTAACGGTATTAACGTTCAAATTTCAATTAATTTTGTAAATATTACCATAATACTCAATTATTAATTTTGTTTTCATGAAAACTCTTTTTTCAATCAGTATTGGTTTAGCTATTGGTCGGTCATCTTTAAGAAATTCTTCATTAGTAAACCACTGGAGATTAAAATGTTAACTTTAGTTACTATTTATTTCCTGAAGAACGAATACTAAAATTAGTTAAAATTAATGTTTATATTATTAATCCAACTAGTTTTTTTAGTATCTATTAAAAATACTATTTTAACAGTATTAAACTACTATACGCCATATACAATGAAGTTACCAGATCATTGCATTGGTGGTGGAGTAGTGATCTAAGCTCCATGGATAACTACAAATCCTATTACTATAAGTTCAGTTGGTTATTTTGTTACAGAAATTTATGAGAATTGTTAAAAAAAGCAGACGGATTTTTGACGTGCATTATTTTAAATTTTTACAATTTTTTTAACGGTATAGTCTAACCCATTAAAATCTAACTACTAAAATAACAATTCATAGTATTCCTTTGCTCACTAATTAAATTCTTAAGTTTTTCTATTTTCCATTTAAACAATATATATATATTACTTATTAATATTTAACTGTGGTGCTTCCATCACATCTGTTCATTTTTTTCAGTTAATTATTTATTTTATTTGTTATTTAGTTTTTTTAAAATTGAAAGTAAATAAAAAAAATAGTAATTAGTCTTTTATTTTAATCTTTCTCAAAAATAAATAAAGAATATATTTTTTATTCTTTATTTATTTTTTAAGATTATAATGCGATTTGTTATGCAAACTTACCTGAAGTTGATGCAATTAAAAACGCTGCGTATGTTAAGATATAACCTACTGAGAAATGAACTAATCCAACTAAACGAGCTTGAACAATTGATAATGCTACTGGTTTATCTCTCCAACGAATTAAATTTGCTAACGGAGTACGCTCATGTGCCCAAACTAATGTTTCAATTAATTCTTGCCAATAACCACGCCAAGAAATTAAGAACATAAAGCCTGTTGCCCAAATTAAATGCCCAAATAAGAACATCCAAGACCATACTGATAAATTATTCATACCAAATGGGTTATAACCATTAATTAATGGCGATGAATTTAACCATAAATAGTCACGTAACCAACCCATAATGTAGTTCGAAGATTCATCAAATTGACCAGGATTACCACCCCAAATTGTCATATGTTTCCAATGCCAATAGAATGTTACCCAACCAATTGTATTTAACATCCAGAACATTGCTAAATAAAAAGCATCCCAAGCTGAAATATCACAAGTACCACCACGGCCTGGACCATCACACGGGAAACTATAACCAAAATCTTTTTTATCTGGCATTAGTTTTGATCCACGAGCATCTAAAGCTCCTTTAACAAGAATTAAAGCTGTTACGTGTAACCCTAATGCAATAGCATGATGCACTAAGAAATCACCAGGACCAATTTTTAAGAATAAATCATTTTTAGAATTATTGATTGCTTCTAACCAACCTGGTAACCAAACTTGGTTTCCTGCAGCTGTTGCTGGACTAGTTGAAGATGCTAATAATACATTAAATTGATAAACTGCTTTTCCAGATGCAGCTTGAATATATTCAGCAAATAATGGTTCAAACAAAATTTGTTTTTCCGGTTGTCCAAAAGCAACAACAGTATCATTGTGAATATATAAACCTAATGTGTGGAAACCTAAAAATAATGAAACCCAACTTAAGTGTGAAATAATAGCTTCTTTATGTTCTAACATACGAGCTAAAACATTATTTTTATTTAGTTCTGGGTCATAGTCACGAACAAAGAAAATTGCACCATGAGCAAATGCACCTACCATTAAGAATCCTGCAATATATTGATGGTGAGTATATAATGCTGCTTCAGTTGTAAAATCTTTTGATAAATATGCATATGGTGTTAACGCATACATATGTTGAGCTGTTAATGATGTCGCAACTCCTAGACAAGCTAACGCTAAACCTAGTTGCATATGTAATGAATTTGTGATGGTTTCAAATAAACCAACATGACCTGCTCCTAAACGCCCTCCTGGTGGGCGGTGAGCATCTAAAATTTCTTTCATATTGTGGCCAATTCCGAAATTTGTTCGGTACATATGACCAGCAACAATGAAAACTACAGCAATTGCTAAATGGTGATGAGCCATATCACTTAACCATAAAGATTGTGTTTGTGGGTGGAAACCACCTAAAAATGTTAAAATTGCTGTACCAGCGCCATCACTAGTGTTATACACATGTGTTGCACTATCAGGATTTTCAGCATATACTGTCCAATTACCAGTAAAAAATGGTGTTAATCCAGCAGGATGTGGTGGAGTTGTTAAAAAATTATCCCAACCAACATGAACGCCTCGAGATGCAGGAATTGCTACATGAACAAGATGTCCAGTCCATGCTAATGAACTAAATCCTAATAACCCCGATAAATGGTGGTTTAAACGTGATTCATTATTTTTAAACCACGATAAACTTGGACGGAATTTTGGTTGTAAATGTAACCAACCAGCAATTAACAATACACTTGAAAGTAATAATACACCAATAGAAGCTGTATATAATTCTTGATTTGTTCGGAAACCAATTGTGTACCACCATTGGTATAAACCTGCAAATGTAATATTTACAGGGTATGTATTTCCTTTACTAAATGCTTTTAATGCTGATTCACCAAAATGAGGATCCCAAATTGCGTGTGCAATTGGACGCGTTTTTAATGGATTTGAAACCCATTTTTCAAAATTACCTTGCCATGCTACATGGAATAAATTTCCTGCAGTCCAAAGGAAAATAATTGCAAGATGTCCAAAATGTGATGCAAAGATTTTTTGGTATAGATTTTCTTCAGTCATACCATCATGAGCTTCTAAATCATGGGCTGTAGCAATACCATACCAAATTCTTCTAGTTGCTGGATCTTGCGCAAGGGCTTGGCTAAACTTTGGAAATTTAGTTGCCATAATCGTTAGATACCTTTTTATATAATTTATAGTTGTAAATAAAATTGAACTTAAAAACTTTTTTTTACGAAGTTATGGATAAAAACTTACGTAATTTTATGTTTATAATTTATTAAAATTATTAATTTATTAAGTAATCGAAATAGAACGAGCTAGGAAGAATGCCCAAGTTGTTCCAATACCACCTAATAAGTAGTGTGCTAAACCAACCGCTCGACCTTGAGTAATACTTAATGCTCGAGGTTGAATTGTTGGAGCAAAGTTTAATTTATTATGTGCCCAAACAATTGATTCAATTAATTCTTGCCAGTAACCACGACCACTGAATAAGAACATTAAACTAAATGCCCAAATAAAGTGTGCCCCTAAGAAAATTAAACCATATGCTGAAGATGCTGAACCATATGATTGAATTACTTGAGATGCTTGTGACCATAAGAAATCACGTAGCCAACCGTTAATTGTAATTGAACTTTGTGCAAAGTTCCCACCTGTGATATGTGAAATACTACCATCTGGTGTAATTGTTCCCCAAACATCAGATTGCATTTTCCAACTGAAATGGAAGATTACTACTGAAATTGAATTATAGTTAAACTAGAGGCCGTGTTACCTTGACCCCCGTCGACAGATCCGGACGTGAGATTTTCACCTCATCCGGCTCCTGCCTAAAAGATATTATGTCTGCGTTTTCACAATCTTCTGAATCGGTTGATAATTCTTTTTAAATACATTATCTTCCCGAGTTTTTAAGATGTGGCAGTGTTTATGAAGAAGTTGAAGATTTGAATATACGTCTTTACCACCTTTAGAACTTGGAATAATATGATCGACTTCCACGACTGAATCAATTAAGAATGGGGTTTTGCAGTATGGGCAACACCCTTTTTGCGATTTGATCAGCTTTCGTTGTCGAATGTTCCAAGTTCCTTTATTGATTGTTCGTTTTCTCCAATATAAATTATCTCCGTTGTACGGCGAGTAATCTCCTAGTATTTTTACCCATTTTCTTGATTTGACCCATGAAAGATGAGGAAGCCAATTTTCTTTTACTATTCCTGATTTATCTAGTTGTTTTCCATGTAAAACCCAATTGTCTTGGTGTTTTGTACCATCGAATAAATAAGCTTTATTACTAGGGAAATATCTTTGTTTCACCTCTTTCTTTCCATTACGGGTATCTCTACGAAATACCCAAGCACGAAGCTTTTGCAAGATAAGGTGTGTAAGTTTACTAAAGATGGAAGAACATTCGCTGAAGCGAAAATAGTTTCCCCATCCTATAATAACAGGACGAAGTAAATTAATCAGGTTATAACTAGAAGCGTTACGATTATTTATAATAATTTGTCGAACTTTTAAAAGTAGTATCGCTTGGGATAATCTACTCGGATATATTTTAGCTCTAGTACTACTGCCCCTTGTTATGGTTATACATGTAAATCCGAGAAAGTCGAAACTTTTATTTGTGTTGCGTATCGCAGTTTTCTCTTCACTGAGCACAAGACGGGGACCGTCCCATAACCACTTTGATATTTCTGCTTTTGCTTCGCGACTAATGTTTTCATCTTTATGAATTATCACAAAATCACCTACGTAGCGAATTATCGACAATGATTTGCGTTTCGCGATTTTGCTATACTTGTTCGTTTTCGCAAACGAAGGTTTTGTACAAATCCAATCTTTCATGTGTTCTTCCATTCCGTGGAGAGCAATATTAGATAAAAGCGGAGATATAATGCCACCTTGCGGAGTTCCTTTTTGATTTTCTGGGATATCGTTCCATTGTTTTGTTTTTGAAAATTCTTCCATAATGCCTGCTTTCAACCACGCTTTAACCTGAGCTTCCATTTCGGGAAGAGTATTAAGTTTCTTTAAAAGATACGTGTGATCAATTTGATCAAAACATTTGGATATATCAGCATGTAGAACATATTTATGATACCCTTTATCATTTGAATGATTCCGAAGAGAGGTGAAAATAGCTTCCATGGCATCTTGACAATTACGACCTGGGCGAGACCCATATGAGTTAATTTCAAAACGAGCTTCCCATTCAGGTTCAAGAGCAAGTTTACATAAGGCTTGTTTTGCTCTATCTCCCACTGTGGGAATACCAAGGGGCCTTTTCTCTGTATATGTACGTCGGATAGGTAACGCTTTACCATCCAACCTCAATCGCTTTACTAATTTTATCTTTTCTATGTCCGTAACGTATATTTGTCCATCGATTCCTAGAGTCGTTTTACCTTTGTTTAAGGTCGTTACCCGTTTTACTGCAATTAATTTAGCATCCGGACTTTTCAGGAGACGCTTTTGTAAACACTTTACCTTTGAGATGTTACCATCTCTGGCTGCTTTATAAATTCTAGTTTGGTATCGGAGGATTCTTTTATCGGTCAATGACCAATTGATATCCTTCCACGCTGGAATGCTCATATGTACCTCTATAAATTTAAAACATTAATTTCTCTTAGACCCTCTGGGCGTTGGCGTATCCCATTTATTATTGTTTAAAATAAATTGGCGTGCTTTCTCCCAAAGGTCCCTCACGAATAGCTAATATGAGCTAGGTACCCGCCTTGTAAGGCCTTGCTATCCGCTTTCCACCGTTCCACAATTAAATATCATTTCTTCTTTAGGCCTGTACATTACACGATCCCATTTCGCGGTAATCCGCTACTTCCTGTCGTTTTAATATGGACGAATATTAAACGTTTAAGGGTATTTGAGGCGGGTTTAATACCAGAGGTACGAACTGCCATCAAATTTAATATCTAACCTAAAGTTACCGGCTTTCTTATTTCGATATATCATGCTTAAATACATACTTTTCCATGAAAGTAAACAACTTTTAACCATAGAAGAATACCTAATATCTTTGCTAAACCCAAAGTATGACCCTCGTCATAGTTGGTAAGATACCAGGGCGAGGCAACAGGCGCCTCGAGGGAATTTAACCCTATTTAAAAGTAGTTATATTCTTTATTATTATTAGATCAATTTTCCTAGATGAAAAGAAAAATTTCTTTTCATCTTAGATTTAAACTTCTACTTTAATTTATAATTTGTTAGCGCCTCGAGAGGCGACAGCACAGGCAACGATAAAAGGACCTTGATGCGGACCTGGTATTAGAGCTGTACCACAAGCAAGAGCAGCTATTGTACAAGCTATTCGCTTGCTCCCCGTAGAGGTATAGCAAGTCTTTGCAATTCCAACATAGAACAAACCAATTGCCTTAGGAGTCATTAATGCACTTTCTGAGATCATAGTCCCAGTACCAACACCTACAACGGCGCCGGCTATTGGTAATAAAGGGTTAGGCATATTAGACTAAACCTCCTAAGACCCCCCAGAAAAATTCTTTTAAAAATGTAATCATTATATATCTCCTTATAAACTAGTACTGTTTAATGTGAGTTTGATCCGTTAATAGGGAATACGATAACCTTATATATTTGCGGTTGCAAATTTTACGTTATCAACGGGTCGCACCATCCAGAATAAACCTAAGAACACATGATCCCAACTTGAACTTTGACATGTACCACCACGACCAGGACCATCACAAGGGAAACGGAAACCTAAATTAGCCTTATCTGGAATTAATTTTGAACTACGTGCATATAATACACCTTTTAGTAAAATTAATACTGTTACATGAATTGTAAATGCATGAATATGGTGTACCATAAAATCAGCTGTGCCTAATTTAATTGGCATCATTGCGATTTTTCCACCAACTTCAATAACATCACCACCAAAAGCATAACTTGTTGTTGCTAAAGCATTGGGTGCTGTTGTTCCTGGTGCTAGCAAATGAATATTTTGAATCCATTGTGCAAAAATTGGTTGCAATTGAATTGCTTTGTCTGAGAACATATCCTGAGGTCGACCTAATGCTCGCATGGTATCGTTATGAATATAGAATCCAAATGCATGGCAACCTAAGAAAATACAAACCCAATTTAAATGTGAAATAATTGAATCTCTATGTCGTAATACACGATCAAGTAAATTATTGTAATTATTTGCTGGTGTATAGTCACGAACCATAAAAATAGCACCATGAGCGGCACCACCAACAACACAGAATCCACCAATCCACATATGGTGTGTAAATAGACATAACTGTGTAGCATAATCTGTTGCAATATATGGGTATGGCGGCATTGCATACATATGGTGTGCTACAATGATACTTAAAGACCCCATCATTGCTAAATTAATAGCTAATTGAGCATGCCATGATGTTGTTAAAATTTCATATAATCCTTTATGGCCTTCACCTGTAAATGGACCTTTATGAGCTTCTAAGATTTCTTTCATGTTGTGGCCAATACCCCAATTTGTACGGTACATATGACCAGCAATAATAAATAAAACTGATAATGCTAAATGATGATGTGCAATATCACTTAACCATAACCCACCTGTTACAGGGTTTAGACCACCTTTAAATGTTAAAAAATCAGAGTATTCTCCCCAGTTTCCACCAAAAAATGGTGCTAAACCTTTACCAAAACTTGGGTATAACTGTGCCATTAAATCACGGTTAATTAAGAATTCATGTGGTAAAGGAATTTCCTGTGGTGAAACACCTGCATCTAATAATTTATTAATTGGTAACGCGATATGAATTTGGTGACCAGACCATGATAAACAACCTAATCCTAATAAACCAGCTAAATGATGGTTCATCATTGATTCTGCGTTTTGGAACCATTCTAATTTTGGGGCTGCTTTATGGTAATGGAACCAACCAGCAAATAACATAATTGCTGACATAGCTAAGCCACCAATTGCTGTCCAATATAATTCTACCTCGCTAGTAATTCCTTCTGCTCGCCACATTTGGAACCAACCTGATGTCGTTTGAACACCTTGGAAATTTCCACCAACATCAGCATTTAGAATTTCTTGACCCACAATTGGCCAAACTACTTGTGAACTTTGTTTAATACCAATTGGATCTGTTAACCAGGCAGAGTAATTAGAGAAATATGCACCATGGAAGTGCATACCACTAATCCATAAAAAGATGATTGCTAATTGACCAAAATGTGCACTGAAAATTTTACGAGAAACTTCTTCTAATGAGCTTGTTTGACTATCAAAATCATGAGCGTCAGCATGTAAGTTCCAAATCCATGTAGTTGTTTTTGGACCTTTAGCTAAAGTTCTTGAAAAATGCCCTGGTTGGGCCCATTTTGCAAAACTAGTTTCGACTGCGTCTTTTTCTACAAAAACTTGTACGTTTTTTGAACGACGCTCTGTTGAGCTTATTGCCATTGATTTTCTCCTTTTGGGAGACGGAAATCTATGAAACCCTCATAAAAAATAAAAAATAGTTAATATGTTTATCTATTTGTTAAATACGAGTTTTCATAATATATTATACATGATTTTTTCGTTTATCGAAAAAAAAATTTATAAATAATCGAACAAATTTTTCTATGTTAACTGAGATAATAATCTATAACAATAAATACTTTTTTTAATTGACACCGTTTCACATTGTCGCATCGGGATAGTAGGATTTGAACCTACGGCACCCTGCTCCCAAAGCAGGTACTCTACCAAACTGAGCTATATCCCGTTATTCGTATAATAACGAAATCAACTATATCATATATATGAAATTATGTTAAGTCATTAAAAAATTAATGAACTATCTTTTATGGTATTTGATAACTTATGCTATTACAGTCATTAAATTATAGTCCCTAATTCATTTTTAATAATTATTAAATGAATATTTTTTATTTTAAAGTTAAAATATTATTTCAATAAGAAATGTTACTTTTTGATAGTTTCTATATTTTGAATATAAGTTTCATTTTAACTATAAGATAAAAAATAACAAACAAAAAAGAAGTGGTTATAATTCAATCAAAACTTGACAACTACTATAGACTAATCTATATATATATGTATAGAATATTGATAGTAAAATAAATAAATTACTTTTAAAAATAAATTTAAAGAATGGTTTTTAACAACCGTATCAAAGAAGTACAAAAAATAGTTCATGATGGATTTAAGATATTCCTTGATTCTATCTCTGGGTTTTTAGGGTACCCAGATGTTCCTGGAATGCCAATTTTTCCAATAGACCAAAAATCACGTGATCAATTAATGGATCAAGATTTATTGCCTAAACATCTTACAGATATACCCCCTAATCAAGTACAACGTCCTGAAACTTTAACTGAAGCATTTTTTGGTACCTTTCCTTATACAATGCCAGTCGAAAAACATTTTTATCAGCATAAAGCCGAAGGTTATTATAATTTTTATGTTGAAAATTATAGAAATATGTATTTTCTTCCTGATTCGTTATCAGGATATATGCAAATTCATTTGAATATAACAGTTGATCATTCCAATTTAGAGTTGTGTCGTGATCTATTTTTTTATGTTATATTACTTTATGGAACAATAGTTAGTTTACGGACAATGTTATTTTGGATGCTTGCAATTAACCCTTATACTTACCCTTGGGTATTTTTGGTTGATTTTGTAGATTGGATTTATGATGGTTTAGCTGGCATACTACCATGTGTTGTAGGGATTGATTTAGTCCCAACTTTTTTAGCAATGTTGGTTGGAAAAATTGCAGATTCAGCAAATCATCTAGTTTTTACTATGCCATTTTTACCAAGTGAAGGAAATAAAGTTAAAATGTTGATTGA
>JALLBF010000054.1:27500-29734 GCA_036939945.1 Thalassiosira sp. AJA248-18
GGAGCTGGAAACAAGCTATGATCCGGAGGTTTCCGAATGAGGCAACTTTTTAACTACTTATTGAATTCATAGATAAGAAAGAGCGAACCTAGAGAATTGAAACATCTTAGTACCTAGAGGAAAAGAAAGTAAAAACGATTCCCTGAGTAGCGGCGAGCGAAACGGGATTAGCCTAAACTTAATTATAAATTAAGGGTAGTGGGACAATAATAAAGAATTAAAAGGAACGATTAGAGGAATAAGTTTGGAATACTTAACTATAGAGAGTGATAGTCTCGTACTCGAAAATTGAACCAATTCAATTGTATCCCAAGTAGCATGGAGCACGTGAAATTCCGTGTGAATCTGCGAGGACCACCTCGTAAGGCTAAATATTCCTGAATGACCGATAGTGAAACAGTACCGTGAGGGAAAGGTGAAAAGAACCCCGGGAGGGGAGTGAAAAGAACATGAA
Source organism: Thalassiosira sp. AJA248-18 (assembly GCA_036939945.1). Lineage (NCBI taxonomy): Eukaryota > Bacillariophyta > Thalassiosirophyceae > Thalassiosirales > Thalassiosiraceae > Thalassiosira > Thalassiosira sp. AJA248-18. The sequence goes on from JALLBF010000054.1 coordinate 27,955, forward strand.
ACCATAAACTTACAAGCAGTAGGAGGACGACTAAAACGTCTGACTGCGTGCCTGTTGAAGAATGAGCCGGCGACTTATAGTTAGTGGCAGGTTAAGGTAGTGAATACCGCAGCCACAGTGAAAGCGAGCCTGAATAGGGCGTTTGTCACTAGTTATAGACCCGAACCCGGATGATCTAACCATGGTCAGGTTGAAGCTTAGGTAATACTAAGTGGAGGACCGAACCGACTGATGTTGAAAAATCAGCGGATGAATTGTGGTTAGGGGTGAAATGCCAATCGAATTCGGAGCTAGCTGGTTCTCCCCGAAATGCGTTTTGGCGCAGCGGTAAATGTTATAATTTAGGGGTAAAGCACTGTTACGTATGCGGGCTGGTAATTCGGTACCAAATCGTTGCAAACTAAGAATACTAAATGTACAGTTTACCAGTAAGACTGTGGGGGATAAGCTCCATTGTCAAGAGGGAAACAGCCCAGAGCACCAGTTAAGGCCCTTAAATAATTACTAAGTGGTAAAGGAGGTGGGAGTGCATAAACAATCAGGAGGTTTGCTTAGAAGCAGCAATCCTTTAAAGAGTGCGTAATAGCTCACTGATCGAGTAAACCTGCGCCGAAAATGTATGGGACTAAGTAATTTGCCGAAACTGTGCGATATATCTTTATATATCGGTAGGGGAGCGTTCTGTTGTAGGTCGAAGTATTAGCGTAAGCGGATATGGACGAAGCAGAAGTGAGAATGTCGGCTTGAGTAACGAAAATATAGGTGAGAATCCTATACCCCGAAAACCCAAGGTTTCCTCCGGAAGGCTCGTCCGCGGAGGGTAAGTCAGGACCTAAGGCGAGGCTGAAAAGCGTAGTCGATGGACAACGGGTTAATATTCCCGTACCGTTTTTTATTGATATCGAGGGACGGAGAAGGCTAAGCTAGCCGGATATTGGTTTTACCGGTTTAAACGTTCGAGATGTTGAGAAGCGGCGAAAACGCTTTGAGTTGAGACGTGAATACGAGACGCTAAGGCGTCGAAGTAGTGTATGTCATACTTCCAAGAAAAGCTTGCACTGTCATAGATAAAAAATGCCTGTACCATAACCGACACAGGTGGGTAGGTAGAGTATACTAAGGGGCGCGAGATAACTCTCTCTAAGGAACTCGGCAAAATAACTCCGTAACTTCGGGAGAAGGAGTGCCTTATTTTTAAGGCTGCAATAACAAGATCCAAGCAACTGTTTATCAAAAACACAGGTCTCCGCTAAGTCGTAAGACGATGTATGGGGGCTGACGCCTGCCCAGTGCCAGAAGGTTAAAGAAGTTGGTTAGCATTTGCGAAGCTGATAACTGAAGCCCTGGTGAACGGCGGCCGTAACTATAACGGTCCTAAGGTAGCGAAATTCCTTGTCGGGTAAGTTCCGACCCGCACGAAAGGCGTAATGATTTGGATACTGTCTCGGAGAGGGGCTCGGTGAAATAGACTTGTCTGTGAAGATGCGGACTACCTGCACCAGGACAGAAAGACCCTATGAAGCTTTACTGTAACTTGAAATTGAAATTGGACTTTATTCGTGCAGCATAGGTGGGAGGCGTTGATTATAATCTTGCGGGATTATTGGAGCCATCAGTGAGATACCACCCTTGTAATGTTAGATTTCTAACTTTGAATCATTATCTGGTCAAAGAACAGTTTCAGGCGGGCAGTTTGACTGGGGCGGTCGCCTCCTAAACGGTAACGGAGGCGTACAAAGGTTTCCTCTGAACGGTTAGAAATCGTATCTAGAGTGTAAAG
>JALLBF010000055.1:0-16143 GCA_036939945.1 Thalassiosira sp. AJA248-18
TTATGTCAGGAATTTCATGTCATTGTTCGGCAGGAATTTTATGTTATTAATCAACCGCGAAGCTTGCAGCAGCTGCGTGCCCAATTATTTATCCCTAATAGGAATAGATAACTACTACAAGTCAGCGTGTGTGCATTTATTCTAGATCTTAACTTACTCAAAATATTTTTTAATCGTTTTCAGTATCAAACAATGTCATTTTTCAAAGCAAACGAAGCCACTGTCACATCTGCCTTTGTCGAACGCTGGTACTCGCTAAAGGTAGGTAGGTATCTATCTTGGGTTGCCTTATGTTTGGATCACTTCCGCCCAACAATTCCCATTTAGCATATTTTTTGCTTGGAACCCCATCCAGGGCGCTACGCCGTTCATAATTTTCTACAATCAAATTTGATGTTTCTCCAACAACAAGTCTCCCAAACCAAGCAAGAGGGCAACAATGGCAATGCCACAGTAAATCACCCAATAGCAGCATTGCCCTGAACACTTTCACAGGGCAACCAAGAGATGGGGCCACATCATACAGCTGTTGATACTGGCAAGGAGAGAGAGGACAACTGCAACTACTATGACTGGAGGCAAAACACCGAAGGGGTGGAGGCGGAAAATCTCCTTTTTCCTTTTTTAAATGCGGCTACGTTCGGATATCATCCATGAGGAGAGGGGATGTGACACTGCCACTGGAAGACACTGTGTTGCCAGAATGTGCTTCTAAAACAGATATGATGCCTTGATGGGAGACTGCAAAGCCACTGTATAGTCAGTGTTACAGGAGAAGATTTTTCACCCTTGTTTGCTGTTGCGTCTAAGTCACTATTAACTTTATCACTCTAAGTCTTCATTCTTTGCACTGATATTGCGGCGGAATAACATGAGAAGAACAGCCTTTGCGCTTGTTTTGTCATCGATCTTGTCCTGGGCATTGTTTGCAGTAAGTTCAAGACTCTATTTGTCTAGCCCGACATGTACAGTAAAGCTCTTTGTGTGGTACTGGTACCGCCGTCTGGCCGAACTACCATTCGATTTCAACTTCCAAACATCCAACGCCAGTGAAGTCGATTTCAACTTCCAAACATCCAACGCCAGTGAAGGAGAAGGCATACAATACTCTCATTTTACTGATGCTCATAATGAAGTAGGATCTCTTGTTAACGTCATAGCGCAATCGCCAATCAGGATGTATGGTAGATAGTTCCATCAAGAAGGAATATGAGTACTACTTACCTTTGGTATCTATCTACCCTTTTACAATCAAAATTACAAAGTTACTTATTCAAATGATCATCATCTCTTGCCATTGTACGACAACAACACCTGCTTGCTACCACTACATACTAGTCATTTAACTACAAATTTCTACCTTTCTCAATTTTCGGAGCATTCATCGAGTTGAAACTACATTTGCTCTTGTGGTCCTTCTCGGCGGCCGCTCCACTATGGAATGAGCAACTTGTTGACCACCCTCCCTCGGCTTCCTCTTCTTCTTCTTCCTATTCCTCCTGCGCCTCCCGCCCTGTTCTGACGTCTGGGCATTATACGTCGAGAGAGCCATGCTGGCGGCACAGGTGGAGCTCTGTCCTGAACTTTGTAATGATGTGACTAAAAGGTTACCACCATTACCGTGTGATCCCGATCCGTGGTTGCTTCGTGATCCATTCGTGCTAGCGGGTTGACTGTTCCCACTTCGCGTCATGTCACTCGATGTGTGGGAGGTGCTTTGAATGCCACACTGATTGGCATACCGCTCATGACGACGCTCCCTACGCTCACGGCGCCGCCTCTCTTCACTGTCCTCATTTGAACTCTCATTCGAAACCACCGTCACTCTAATTCCATCATCCAAATACCCAGTCGGTTCGACACCTGGTGGATCAACTGGTCTCTGTTTCTCTTCATCTTCAACCTTCGTGAGACGGGTAAAGATGTAAACTCGTCGGAATATGAATATGCCCGTGAGGGAGATGATAAGGATGGATATTATAATGACGGGGGAGATGGCCCAGCTGGCCATTCGTGGGCTCGGTGCTTCAATCATCCATACCAGTGACCCAGGACCTTGCAGAGTCTTGAGCGTCAAGTGTCTTGCGCTGACACCCTCCACATTGTTGAATAAGGGGGGCAATCCGCCCTCCTTGTCCTTGAGGGATTTGACAAGTCCTTTGGAGTCGTCATTGATAGATTCCTGTAAAATTGTACCAAGCTGTTTGAAGGGTGGGGGGCGGTACGACCCGCGGGCCGTGAGGGTATACGTAACAGAGGAATATTGGGAGAGAGAAGTCTGGAGGCCACGCAATCCCCTCAAAGCTCCTGTGTCTTCAGCCCCATCACTGGCAGCATCTCGAGGAACAGAGATATCTCCACTAGAAATATCTACACCCTGTACATCAAACGGGGATTCTCCCTTCATAGCAACGAGCCATTCCAGCAATGTAGTTTCCAAATTCTGTTTGACTTCACTCTTACCAAAAGCTTCAGGTACCGCACTTGACAAATCACTCTCGCTCACACTTGATGGAAAGCTCAATGTAATTTGAGCATCCGCAAATTGATACGTCGACAAAGGCCAATCTTCCTCGGCCAAACCCACATTGAGCATACTCGTAAATGGCAATGCCACCAAAGTCTTGGTGGCACCCACATAATCTTCCTCGCTCCTCACCGGAAGATACTTCAAATCTTCGAATTCCCCCTCCAAGTTAGATATCTGGTCAACCTCCAAACAACCAATGGAACGGGCGCAATACCCCCCGATGTTCAAATCACCACTTTCTCGTACTTGTTCGAGATAGTCGATACCCTCCCCACCACGGGGGATGCATTCAAAGTTTGCTCCATCCTCGGTGATTTTCTGTTTAAGTGGTAAGACATTCCCACTGATGCGAAAATTTTCCGGGGACCGATACATAATGTAATACCTCCCACTCTCAATAGTATCCAACGGAAAAGAATACTGGCCCGATTCAGCATAGCCGGAGATTTTTTTGAGCTCTATTCCTCTTTCGTCATTCGGCAGACTTGTCCCCTGACTCACAAGTTCGTTCGATTCACACTCGACGAGTGAGACGGTGACACCTCCTATGCCCGTATCATACTCTAACGCATTCAATGTGGAATCGGATTCACTTCCACGTTTGCCGTCTCCATCGGCATCGAGCCACAATGTGCCATAGAGTGAATCCGTCAAATAATGCGTGGAAGACGCAATAGATTCAGATGAGAAGCGGTTGGGATCCGAAAAGAGTGTGAATGTCGTAGCAGCATGGGATGTCTCCGGTTCGGAGGGGAACTGGGCTTCATATTCTTCTTGAATTTGTGCCAGAGTTTTCTGGGGCTGCTCATCAGTGTTGGTATCTTCTGATTGGCCTTTATTGTGGGAGAGTTCTGCCTCTTCGTGAACGGCCGCTGTGGTTGTTAGCGTCGTTGTCGTTATCGTCGATGTTGTTGTTGTCGTCTCCTCCACGGCAACAACCGGCGCTTGACCGACATTGACGGCATCGAACTCGCCAGATTCCTTGCTGTGTTGGAGCTGCCTTCGCCGCTGCTGCCGACTACTACGGAGCACTTGCTGTTCAGAGGGATTCATCATATTCTTTTCAGAAAACTATGCATATGCATCCGCATAGAGACGCTGGTAGAGACTGTTGCGATAAGAACCATAATTGTTGCGCTAAGAACCTAGATTATGCAACTGGGCAAGAATCCGGTTCTCGACGGGCAGAAGATTGCTGCTCAGCAGAGCCCAGAGCCCTCTGTCGCTCTCAACTTTACATACTGCCAGGCCTCTTCTTGTTATGAACATCTCAAGGGAGATGCACCTCCCCAGAGAAACCAAGGAAGGGGGTCGTGTTTTGTTTGGTTCGAATGCTTGACCAGCTTGCTCTAATGATCTGGGCAGTACAATTAATATTCTCGCTCGGCGCTCGGCGCACAGACACGCCGGACGCCGGACAACACTGGGCGTCATCTCCCATGCTCCCATCTCCCATCCCCATCTGTCTCCTCATCAATCATCAACTCGCTTTTGCGCGCGGCGCTTTCCGGCACACCACGACCGAGCGACCACGGCTACGGACCACGGACCACCACGGACCACTCCCTTTTACTTGCCAATACATAACTCAGCAAGATGGCAGTTTCCAATCGTCTCGTTCAAATTGTTTTATCATTTCTGGCTGCAATTTTATTTGTTGATTCAGCCCATGGCTTCTGCATCGGATCAAGAACGGCGGCTCACAGCTGCATCAATCATCGACCCTCCGCGATGGTGTCACCCGCAGCTTCTCCCCCTGATGCTGATGGCTTAACAATAATTGACTCCCAATTGTTTTACAAAACCAGACAAACGCGAGGCTCATCTGTCCTTCATGCAAAGAAACAAATCAATGGCGACAAAGATGATTCCAAAGATGACGACAGTGTAATGGGAATATTCAAAAAGAGTCCAGGAACTGCCATAGTGGCCCCATTCGTCCTTCTTTTTGGATTTGATCTGATTGCGAATATTTTGGTGATAACAAAACGATCGTTGGAGGTGGCTTTCACGGGGGAATATACCGTCTGGACTCCTTGGCAATAATAGACAGATATGTGGCGCATGATTGGATGGCAGTTGGCCATGGCTAGCTGCGCATGACATTCGGCAAAATGTCCTTCAAAAACATAATTCTTCTGTAGGTATTACCACACAGTACTTCTGAGGTACATAATGCCCCCCCCCCCCACGTCAACCAATCATAACATTCGCTTTTATTTTCATGTCGTCACTGAAGTAATTATTCTGTTGAGCTGTGATGGGTGCCCCCCCCCCCCCGCTGATGCCCTTCATGTCCAAAAAGTATTCTATTGCTTGAAGAGTTGTTGGAAATGATGGGTCAAATATTATTCAATAAATAAGTATTTTAAGAAGAGCACCTGGGCAACTCAGGAATATGAATTTAGTCTCTCTCCATAGTCCATAGATATCAGATATCACATACTAACTGATGCATTTCTTGTTGCATGCTTCCCACATAGCAGGATGAACTGATTGATGACATTTAATCTCGGACTTCTCACACTACATGCTTGTTGCTGGACTTCATTCATCCCCAGCCACTTGATCTATCTCTGTTCTCTGTGCATTTTTGCATAAACTGGAGAGTAGCAGCCTGCAGGGCAGCGGGGGCAGGCCCATCTCATCAACTTTCCAAACTAAATTAGATTTATGCTGAGCAAAATCAGGCAAAACTTCAGTGCATCATCAACATCAAATTTGCATGATATTGGTAACAAAGACAATTTTTTGAATCTAAAACCCTTAATATCTACTCCTGAAGCATTAATAAGAATTGGTAGTCAAGAGCATCCGCAGCACTGATAACTGCATGGGCCGCAGCATATTCGATCCTCTGACGTGAGCCATCAATGGTATTCCTCACAACAGTTTGAGCAGGATCCACAATATAGGTTGACAGCATCTCGACGAAGCGGAAAAACAGAACTTCGAAGGTTAGCCATGCATCATTTGAGACGCCTATGCAGCTTATCGATTCTCCTCGATTGATCAGATCACGTCGTTTTGCATTACGGAGCGCCTTTGTAACAAGCAAATATTGCTCCCTGATTTGCTTTTCAGGAGCAGAAGATTCGCCCCCGACAACAATTTCATCACCTGTGCTCAGAATCTGTGTAGCACCTACTCCACCATTCATCAAAGAACGAGGCGGATCCAAACCTGAACACAAACGACGTCTTAATTCTTGTGAATACTTTTCCTTGTACACAGACACAGCATGTTGGTAGTATTCCATTGCCTTGCCGAATTTTTCTTTGGAATCATACAAGCTGCCAATGTCAAACAGAACCGAAGCTACTGCCGAATGGTTTTGCCCAAAGCGAAGTTTTGAGATTCTCAGTGATTCATTGTAACACACGATTGCCGTTTCCGAATTACTGGATGACTGACGCAAGGCGTTCCCCATGCTTGACAATATATTCCCAATCCTGAAATTGTCTGGGCCGAGAACATGCCGCTCTGCAATGTCAACAAAAAATATGCACCAGTTGAGAGACGAAAGGAGTATGAAACATCGATTCAAATACTGCGAGAAAACGTACGGACTCTCAATGCGTGGGAGAAGTGAAAGAGAGCATGATCATACTTTCGTTGCTATGAAAGATGCGACAATCATTTTTCGACTCGTGAGAGAAATAAGTCTGGGTGAATAACATACACAGGACCCATAGCACTTACCTTTGCATAGACAGTGGCAATTTTCTGGCGTGTCACTGCTGCAGATAGGGTAGCTTTGTTGATTCGAGGAAATTCAACATCTTTGTTGAGTGACTGAAGAACAAGGGTTTGATTATCTTCAGGGTGTCCTTGGTTTACAAGGGACATGGAGTCTTGAGCGCTAAAACCAGCAATTGCGTTCTTAATTGCAAGCGCCTCTTCATAGTGAGGTAGTGACCGGTTGTACTCCTGGGAAGCAAATAAATTATGTATCAGAATGATCTTGCCATAATCCTTGTCACTTTTTTCAGTATCCCAAATCTTACCTTTTTGATATCGAACATGACTCCAATGTTGTGGAGGCAATGGGCTGTATCCAAGAACGAGAAAAGTGAGAAATAAGAATATATCAAAGCCACAGAGAGAAGTATTCTTCGTCATGAAACTCACCAAGACCCAATAATTCATCTTCGTCAACGGTCGTTTCGGAGACCCAGTTGTCCAATATTTTGTCCACAGTACCACTTCCAACATGACGCCACCTCAAGTCACGAGATTGAATAAAACATTGCATTGCCTGAGCATAATCTCCCATTTGCATGTGGACATTTCCCAAGTTGAAAAAATCTGCCCCAAGAGCAACCTCTTCCCCATAAAGCTCCACAAGCTCTGAAGAATCTGTCAGTTGAGATACTCGATACTTCCGGATTTTCAACGCGCCTTCCAAACAGGTCGAGGCGAGATCATATGCCCTGTGCTTGTAATGGCAATTCCCCATAGCTGGTAACAAGATATCGAGGTAATAAGAGATACTGGTGAATATGTATGAGTTATGTTTCGGGAAAACATGTATCAAGACTACGTACCAGCTAGTGTCCTTGCAACTTCGTTTGAATCTTGAGAATCCGCCATTTGAATACGCAATGCTTCGTGATACCTCTCCATGGATGCTTCATATCTATTCAGCCGTGCAAGGACTACTGCACTAGAGTAGAGGGTATCCGCAACCAAACGATCATTTCCACCCAAAAGGTTTTTTCTTAAGGAGAGGGCTTCATTGAAATAACCCAGGGAATGGTATTCTGCTCTTTCTGCGCATATCATACCCATCCTATGAAGGACCGATGCAATGGTACAATGAGATGCACGAAATGCACCCTGCAAATAAAATTCAAACATGGAAAGTAAAACGTACCTATGAAGGACCGATGCAACATACATGTTTTCGTCACCACATGCTTTTAGCGCAATAGAGTTAGAAGAAAGTAATCCAGACAATGCAAGAGGTGAATTATTCAGTATGAGAAACAAAATTAATCCATAGATGCAAAAAAATGCATTTCTTACCGATGCGATAGAAGTTGGCAGCATCAACATAAGAGTTCAATGCTTGATCAACTGAGTTTATAAGTTCATAAACTTGTCCCTTCTTGAAACAAATATGACCTGAAAGTGGGAGGTGTTTCACCTCATCAGAGTCTTCGACACCTTCCAATGGATCAAACCAGCATTCATTTTTCACTTGCTCAAGAAGATTAAGAGTGCTTTGGCACATCTCATTCCAACTTAGCCCGTCAACCAAACTTAATCCAGTTGGAGTGATTCTCGTAATGGACCGTAAACGAACAGGGACTTGACATGCAGCATGATGTAGAAAGAGGCCAGTCAAAAACTCCATATACGCAAGAATGATTTTATCTTCGCAGCCAGACAACAGGTTTTGAGCTTCATTCAGCAAATTGGACGATTCAGAGTCGAAGTCAATTGCCGCTTTTGCCATCACTAAGCAATACAAAACAACGCCGCGGCGGAATGAAGTAATTTTTGAAGCATCATCCTGGGAAGAATCTGTTTTCCCCCCATTGTCCCCGTGGGGTCTTTCGTAACTTTTCAATATTCGTAAGCACTCGCCGTAAAGGGAGATTGCCTGATCAAAGTTGCATTGGTAATAATGACTTGTCGCACAATCAAATAACACACGAGCAACTTCCAGAGAATCAACCTTTCGCATGCTTCTTCGGAGGTATCTCATTGATGTGAGAAAGCAGCGCACTGCCCTTTCATGGTCATCCAGTGCAGCGTTGCAGGTGCCTATAGCATAATAGATTTGCCCTTCCTCGGGATCATCTTCATCAATGGACTTTTCTTGTTGCTTGCGGGAAGACAAAGACTTGCGGGAGGAGGAGAAGGAGGCCGAGGAGTCCGAGTCTGATGATGACGCAGGATCAAGAACCCATTTGCTTCGTAGTGCGGTTTCTAAATGATCAGCCGCTTCTTCATATCTCATTTGCTCCAACCTCATTCTACCTAGGAAGAAAGATGACCTCATCATAGCAGCCTCAAATGGATCACCCGCCGTCTTAAATGATGATGAAAGAGACGCAAGCAGAAAAGAAGAGCCTGGTAATTTGTTCCTCGATGATCCAGATTCACTGTCCCAGGATTTTTGCTTCCTCTCATGAATGAGTTCTAGCACTGTGGTATGAATTTTGGCAAGTTCCTTCTTCAGCCTTGAAACTGTCGAACGAGAACGATGCTTGGCGAGCTTTGGGTTAAATACATGGCAGAGCTCTTTCTTGTTCATCATCTGAAAATGAGGTTTCCAGCTTGTGTTGCCTGTATTTGCTTTCATCTCCTCAAACATCACGGTAGGTACAGGCACCTCTAAACCTAATCTTAGACCCATCTTCGTCCATTCATCTGCATGTTCTCGGTGTGCTGAAAACTTTTTATTCAGCATCTCTAAAGCTTTCACGTAGCAGCAAATGGCATTGTCCATGTCATTTATGATCTTGTAGACATGACCCATACATTTGAGTGTCAACATCACACTGTCCTCTAATTCTGCAACAATCGCAGGTGAAGCCGCTTGATTTAGGTGGTCAAGGCGTATTCGAAGGCTTTCATGGTATCTGCTAATAGCTTGATCGTATTGTTCAAGGTCATCGTATACCACACCCATGTTGAAATGCAATGAGCCAACGTCAAGAGAGTGCTTCCCTACATGCATTGTTCGAAGAATCAAAGACTCCTGGAAATATGATAAAGCCTGTTGGTACTTCTGGCCTGCATGCTGAGTAAGCGCAGAATATTCCAAGGTCAAAGAAAGACTCAATTCAAGCTCACTGACTGAAAATAATTCTCTTGGTAGTTGGACGCAGCTATAGCCGAGAGAGTGCTTGAACACATTTATAAATACCTCCTCTGACATAGCTGCCACGGAGACCAAATAGTTGCCACCAACAACCGCGTTAAAAAGCTGTGATAAACCGTTACATTTGTCAGATATTTCACCTGCTTGACCACGAAGGTCATCAAGCATTTGTCTTCGGAATCGGGAAGCCTTATCGAGGTAATCTGCAGCTCGTTCGAAACCGCCTTGCTCATACAAATAAACTCCAACCGAATGATTAATATTGGATTGCAGGAAGCATTTGTATTGAGTGAGAGGCGATAGAAGAGATTCGCATAAAAGGTCCAACGCCGGCTTATTTAGGGAAGATGACTTGGGAGAATTCAGTATAATCAGCGCTCTTTCGAACGAGAATAACATCACATGGTCGTTGGCGGTCAATTTTTTGCCTGCCTTACTGACCAACTTGCCCAACGAACACCATGCCCCGGCTGAGAGAATCCCCGCAACGGAAAGAAGGGGTTTAGACGCCTCCCTCGTCACTGAAAATTGTTGAAGGAGGGCATCTGGTCCTGATGAGGTCGTGCAGACGGTTTCGTCTAAATCTTCTTCGTCCAGTTTATCAAGAGAGCTAGATAAGATGTACCCGAGAGTGATAGCCGAGCAGGACAGAACTTGAATTGCTTTCTTTAGGCAAGAAGACTGTAACAAATGGAGGCGAGATGTGATTGAGCTCGATCCCTTCAGTCCCTCTTCAAAGATTTCTTTATCGACCATGTGTTGGGAGAATTCCGCGAGCGCAAGAAGAGAGCGGCCCAGAGATATTGCAGTTCTTAGATCATTGATATCGATGTCGAGTATGCGCGCCAATGAAGTAGTCGCGGCTGTCCCTTCTTTCTCAATTCGCTTCCGCCGTCCCTTCCGAGAGGGTCTCGGAGAAAATTCTTTCGCAGCGCTTCGGAACATCTTCGTGCTGTCGTCCTTCATTGTCCAAGCATCATCGGTAGCCAACAATGATTTGGCGGCTTCGATGAAACTCTCTCCTGGTTGATTTTGGTTGGCTTCATTGTAATACGACACCAACTGAGTCAGAGGGTTAGCCTTTGTGGGACCTTTGTCTTCTGAATGAGATTCCACCTTTGACTCTTCGACAGTGTCGTCGCCGATTGCCAATTTGCCATTATCATATAGTGTGTGAAATGAGCCAATCAACTCCTCTTTCAATTGGACCATTGCATCCAGACAGTCAGAGAAGGGTGAGACCATTCCTTCGTCCTTCTCACGATGTTCATTGCCTTCTTTAAGTTCTGGAACACAAAACGCAGCACACCATTCGATATCTTTCATATGAGCCATTGATGAATATAGCAAGTTCCAATCATTGTCGCGTGTTTGTCTAATAAACTTGGCAATTTGGGGGTTTGCCTCATCGGAATTCAGCGTTTCATCAACATCGCCAGGTCGTGTATTTCCTCTACCAAGCAACCCAGCTCTAGATTTGATGAAATCTCTATCACACAGTAGATTCTCAAAAATTTGGGTCCGCAATTCTGTGAGCTTATCGTCCGAAGCATCCATCTGAAAATGTCCATTGGAGTCAACACCCAATTGAGCAATGGCCACATGCCTTGGCAGCGAATGCGCGGCATACCTCCTCTTGATCATCGAATCAACGTCAGTGAGGCTGCAATCAAGCAGTATCTGACGTAGTACAGCGGCAAACTTTGAATGCCAAGATGGTATTTGGTCTTGCATTGCAAAACGACGTAGAATATACCATCCATACTCGGCATAAACGTCAAGTGACAGTCGTAGACATTGAGCAGAAGATGTTGCGGTGGCGGTTAGGTAGCACAGCTCCTTTACTAGGGTGTGTTGTATCACGTCGAGAATACTGTTGATGTCGTCATCTGAACCAGCATTTTGTTCTGTGTCAAAGAAACATGCCTTCCAAAGAGCACGAACAACAACTATTGGAATCCCCTGAAGATCCTCTTCCTGCTCACTAACACCGCCCTCTTTGGTGGTCCTTGGCCCAGGCATAATATTCCCCACAGTGGTCAGTGCATTTTCATCCACCCACCAGCGAAAGGAAGGTACTTTTTCTTCGGCATCGCCACTGCTAGTTGCAGTATCACCAAACATGGGACAGCCATTAGAGCCCTTACATGATCCAAACACAATAGCAAACGATGAAAAGCATTTCCTTCCCAAATCCAGCATTGCTTCGGGATCTGGGCTTCGTTGAACAGCCTGCTGCCAGTTCCTATCAAAGCTATCGAACAACGACACGCGATGCGCAGGTGCGGCGTAGCGAGACGGCGCTGCCGCTGAAGGCTTTACAAGATTGGACAGTTTTCCTTCGGGAGAAAGTGGAGCGATATAATTATCTTTGACAGATTCGTCTCCACCCAATACCCCCCCATGTGACTTTTTACTAGGGCCGACAAGATTCCTTGTGGACATAGGTCTAGCCACTGAGACGAGTTTCGTAGAAATCGTGACCGTTTTCGATTTACCATCCTTGATTTCCTGTCTTCGCTGGGGAAGATGCTGGTCTTTTTCATCGCGAAGACCACTATTCTCGCTCTGGGTAGAGTATTCGTCATCGGCCCCATCATAACTATGATTTGAATTTTGTAACGATGATGTTATTGTTGTTCGGCGTGAATTGGCAAGATTTCCCAGCACCCCCTTCGTGTTGCTGTCGCCACTATCACTCGGTTTAGTTAGCCCCCTACTTCCCCCAGTGACGCTTGAAATCGGAGAGATATCAGATGAATAACCAGATTTGGTGTTGGATCCATACACAGAACTTGTGTTAGATTCATTCTCAAACCCACTGCTACTACAATGGGAGGTGCTATCGTCGGATTTCATAGGTACATCATTCCTCTCCGCGGCCTGCTTGTTAATATTTTGAGATTCCAACGAAAAATCTTGAGATGATTTCAGCGAAAAATCTTGAGATTTCAGATTGATTTTTCCCTGTTCCTTTTGATCAGTCCCATTTTCCAGTTGATTTTCATGCATGGATTTCTTGACGCCCCCATTTAGTTTTACCAATGCCGCCATCATTTGGTCTTGGTGACTTCCAATTGAATTATCGTCTAGAGAGTTAAAGGACGTTCTCATCTTAAGCATTTCTGCCTCGGCTTCTTCCCGCGACGACCTCCGACGCGGAGGAGAGTCTTGATTTCGGCCGTGGCCATCATTGGTTGGGACCTCACTACTCAATTGCTTTTCCTCGCTCATAAGGATTGCCGCTTTCAGTTCCTGCAGTTCTTCATCATCACTGTCAACAGAAACAAAGGACGTTCTGGCCGAAAGCATTTCTGCCTTAGCTTCTTCTGGGGTAAGGAAGCTCGTCGATCTTCGACGCGCATTTTCGTCTTCTTCAGAAGCTAACTCTTCCATCTCTTTGACGAAATTGCTGACGGCATCCCCTGAATTCGCTCTACGTAATTGTGCAGCAGCTGCGACGGAACCACTGCTTGCATCTCCGAAATCACAAGAGGATCTCTTCTTAATTGCTCGATAGGGATGTTTGATGGGCATTTGCAATTCGCCCACGCTCCCACTCGCCTGTGCCAAGTGGGAACTCGCCAACGCTGCCGAAATTGCAGCGGCGGCATTGTAATGGCTGGTCACCTCGAACACCTTTCCGTCCGCTAAAAGGTCGTCATCATCATCATCACCTGATTTGTGTGAGGGGGTAAATCCACGTGTCATGGGCAAATTCTGGAATGCCGTCGGAGGGGGGCTGAAGGGGGCCCCGATATCACAGGACGTCTCGGATCTCATGAAGCTATTATCCCCCGAAGTTGCTTCTTCAATTTGAGCAGTATCATGATCAATGATGATGTCATCTTCTTCCATTTCTGCTTCGTCCCCCGACCCTGAAAGTGGAATTTGACAATTATGGTCTTCTCCCATCCCAAATCCATTGGTACCACTAGTCACAGAGGACGATCGAGTTCTTCGAGAATTAAACGAATGGACAGAACTTGCCGACTCGACCGATCGGCGAGATCCATGACTTGAAACACTCTTGTTATCATCCGCTGTTATGTCATGAAGTGCGGCCTGATCGAGGACAAGCCTGGCGGTTTCTGCGGCATTGTTGACAGCTTTGATCATGGAGTTGGAAAATGCTGGATTGTTTTTACTTCGTCTATTGGGGAAGCTTCGTCTGTTGCTATTGAAGCTAATTCTTGCATTGCTTTTATTCTCTGATTTCGGGGTGTCAGGTGGTGAAGTCGGCGAAGGTTCCGCAGAAACGTTTGAGGCAGCGGCAGACCCCCCATTTTCATTTTTGTGAATTGGCGCATCATCTGAATTTGATAACGACCGCCCCCTTTCAGAAGGTTCCGTTAACGACCCTGTCAATTTGCCCATGATAGGCTTCTGGGAAGGTACTGTTAATGACCCTGTCAATTTGCCCATGATAGGCTTCTCGATTATGAACACAAACTAATTTTCTGGAGTCTATTGTTGAATTCTTGCTACAATGTGTACCAAAAAATGACAAATATATCATTTAGCACCAGCCAATGGAAATGAACACAAAAATATATGCAAGTTAGATGAAAGCATAAACTCAATAAAAAAAAACAATATCATCCCTCATGAGGTCCGACCTCTGAATCCTCAGAGATGTGTCGATTTTTTTTCTCTGTTGAATTCTTGCTAGACGGATAATGCAGATGCAGCGCCCTCTAAGATCGTTCTTATCATTTCATAAAAGGTCTTACCTACTGAACCGTCAGAGATTTGTTGGTGTTATTCCTAAAGTCAATATGGTGATCTCGCTCTAATGAAATAAATAAACCTTCAAGAATATATTGCTGTGGACAAATCCGTAAAAAGAAAAATGATGAGAAAATTTTCACAACATATCGAGAGCAATACCATTTCATGTGGTCAACCACCACGAAACGTAATCATATTATCCATTGCGATTGAAGGATATGTACGCCTATTCGAATAATATTAAGGCATCGACTCTGGCCTTCACATGATACATATAATGTTTGTGTATTATTTTTGCTCGAACCACGCGCCATTGTTTTGCTTTGCCGGAAAGCTAACCTCCTATGCGGTTGCGTGCGATGCCGGCAAGCCATCGCCATCCATTGATAAGAAGAATGCGCTTCATAGTAGAAACTGACCTTGCATCATGAACCATTCCTCCATTGTCTTACCTTGCTTTCGGTTACATGTGTTGTGTTCATGTTTCATTTTCATGTGTGATATGTAGATTTTTGTGGTTGCTGTTTGCTGTGTTAGATATGATGTAGGTACCTACCTGTACCTACCTGCGTGCGCGCAGGCGCGGCCCGCGGCCCCCGCCCCGCCCGGCCAGCCGGTTCTCAAGGTCACGAGTCATTGTCAGGTCATTTCGTACCTTTTCCTCCGGACTAAAAGACTGTCATCTCCACAGAAACAGTCTTGGGACTGTCTAATTTAAATAAACAATGACAAGTAAAGTTTAATTGTCTCTCCACAATTCGGTACATGCATCAAAAAGTATATAGATAGATATATCAAAAATTTAATTCATGTCTAATACCATACCTCATAAATACTTTGTTCAAGTTGTAATATAGTTATAATGATATAAAATACAGACCTACAGACATGAAGATAAGGCAATATTTCGGCGAGAAATGACATGTATCACTTTCTCAAATTGAGATCGGATAATATCCAAATTTCATTCCAACCAGTATCAAAATTTCCCCCCAGAAGCTTCGTACCTATCGTACCTACCTCACCCCCGATCACTGCCCGATCGGACAACAACAAAACTACATACGGAGATAGTAGCGCTGCGTCCACCAAAACACATGTGCGCTGCGCATGCATCAAGTTGTGGGGGTCCACCAACAACACATGCTAATGCCCCTTTGCTATTGTAGACAATCGAAGGAAAGAAATATCATTGACGGTTCATTCAGGAGCTGTAGCAGCGGCAGCAAATGAAAATGACAACAATGATAACCAATAATTACACCGACCCCACCATGGACGCTGATCCATTAGGACGTGGTCCCAAGGTCATCCCTCCTCCTCCACCACCACCGAATACATCGTTTATTAGCGGTGGCAGTTGTGGTGGTGGTAGCGGAGGAGGAGGCGGAGGAGGAAGCGGGCCAATGTTTCCCGATGCATCCTTCGAGAGCAATCGATTGGATAGCTTTGTCCTTGAGGCGAATGTACGAGCGGCGCCCCCGGCTGCCGGTGGTAATACTTACCAGTATCATCAGCCACCACCACCAGCAGCAGCACCGCTAACCTCGCGATCATTGTATTCACAACATACTGCACCGCTACACCAACAGCACAACAACGGTGCTGCACCACCATCATCGTCACGCCCACTGCCACCGCAATCGACACGATCCATGCCTGCTGCGCGTCCGGCATCATCATCACCGCCACCACCACGTGGATATCATGGCAACAATAGCGGTGGTGGGGGTATACCACCCTCGCCCATGCAGATTTACATGTCGACTCCCGACACTGCCAGTGGTGGTGGCGTGACGACGTCGGCATGGCATCGAGATCAGCATCCTCATCATCAGCAAGTGCAGAGGCAGCAGCAGCCGCCGACGCCTTATTCAATGCATTCCAACAGCCAACCTCCTCCTCCTCCGCCTCAGCACCACTTTCCAGAAGATCGTGCCCCTCAGCCTCAGCCTCAGCCTCAGCCTCAGCACCATCATGTTCCTCATCAAACAACACGTTCTCGTGTACACTCATATGATTCCTACCAAGGCCATTCTCATCCTTC
>JALLBF010000056.1:0-16713 GCA_036939945.1 Thalassiosira sp. AJA248-18
GCAATACTGTATGGCAACGCTTCCATGGACATGGTGATGCCTGCTGACCTGTTCCGTGGTTTACTTGGGTCCATGGGGCAGCTGTGCAAGGCATTCCCATGTCTCTGGGACCAAGGGATCCACCCTTTCTCACCAATATAGCACGTTGGCAGAGGGGGTTCTCTTTGGTGGCCGTCGGCCTGCTGGGTGGCAATACTGTATGGCAATGCTTCCATGGGCGTTGTGATGCCTTCTGACCTGTTCCATGGATTCATTCCCATGTCTCTGGGACCAAAGGATCCACCGTTTCTCACATAGAGGTCTATATTTCGACTCTGTTACACCAACAATCTTCCATTTCATCTGGTCCACTCGTAATTGCATACCGACAACAACCTGCTTGTAACGGCGGCTTATATGCAGAATAATCAGTGCCACCGTGAATTGATATCATTGCCCCCACAGCTACAACTACACAACGCAAGCCATTATAGTAAAATTGAAGAAAAATTCACAATCAAATAGAAGAATATACAAATGACGATGCGGCGGAAACAGTTGATGCGAATAATGTAAAATCACCAGAGCCACTTGACATAGTCAATTACGAGGATGTGCAACCCATGTGGAAAGAAATGGAAATTTAAGTGACACATTGTCGATTGTTGACATTGGAGCAGATGGGGGGTTAAGAGTGGACGGAACAATGTAAGCAAGAGGGTGTACGATTCTGAAAATTGAGGATTGATTGATTGAAGGCTGGCGTAGTAAACGGGGGAGAATCCTTTTGGTATTTTTACATGGATGAGTCTATGTTGGCAATGGCAAGAAGTTAGACATAGTTCTATAATTTGAATGAAATAATGTTCATTGTTACCAACTAAATCTGGGGAATCATCTTTTTATTTTCATTTTGATGAGCCCATGTTGACAATGACAAAAAGTTCCACATGGTTCCCTAATTTGAATGAAACATTGCACATTGTTACCAAAGCCATTGGATAATTGCACAAAAGTTGGAAGTACATAAACATCTTGCTATTTCAGATTGACTTAATATCATTATTTGGCTAGATTTCCCCTAATTGGATATTTTTGCTTTGTGCCCCCCTTGTGTACCGCCCCATGAGACAAGTGGATACATACTTGCCTATCTCCAAACAATGCACCCATCCCCAAACCTTGCGACCTCCTTCTATTGAACCACAACATTGGAAGGTGTGCCCTCAGAGAAACCGACCTGCCTCTTTTGCACTATTCTATCCCCCATCTTTCTTCACTTCTGCCATTCTCTTGTTGACTTGGGCTTGGTCAGCTGCAAGCAGTGCGACTGGAAAGCAAAATGGTGAGCAGGACACATAATCCAATCCAAGTTTGTCGAAGAATGAAATACTCTTGGGGTCACCGATATGCGCTCCGCAGACAGAGAGTGAGATGAGGGGATTCACACTCTTGCCCAGCTTGTCAGAAACATCCACCATGTAACCACAAACCACACCTTCTTCATCGATGGTCTGGAAAGGGTCGTCTTTAAAGATACCAAGACCCAGATATCTTGGGATGAAGCTCTTTGAGTCATCCCGGGAAATGCCCATGGACGAACCTCCAAACCAGGCTGCTGATATGTTGTCATCCCAGGTCACGCACTCAATGGTGAGAGACGGAGACGACGCGACGATGCGCAAACACACAAAACACAAAAAACCAAAACACAACACACAACAGTTCGCCTGGTACATACTGAGGTATATTGAGACGATTGGCGAGACCAAAGCAATGCTAGTTTCGCCCCGAAATTGCGAGGTCCAAACATGAATAACATCATAGCCAATGACACTGGATCATACACCAAGAGCAGGTGCATAATTCAGTGTCTTGTGATTAATGTGAATTGAGCTCAGGGGGGGTGTAGTTTTCGCGACTGTCGGAGTCGGAGGTCAAAATAACTGGAGCGATTTGGCGTATTTTGTTTTTGGAATCGACGAGCCCCTACCTACTCTGTGCGTGACCTGGGATGACAACGTATCGCCTCGATAGACTTCGTCCACTGCTACGCCTTCATGACCACCCCCATCAGACGAGACCTCCCCCAAATAATACCCAAATCCATCCAGGAATATCAGAGGAATCCTGATTATCAGGAAACACGATACATGGAACTCGATATTTTACGCAAGCAGAGAGATTTTGGATACACAAAGAAAATCAACGTATGACAGAAGCACCTAACTATCGAACCCACACACGAGACCACAGGCACAACAATATACAAACCCAAACGAGCAAGGTTACAAGAGATGGGAGTTCTCAATGTCATATGTCATGTCAACGTTGATGTCGAATGTCCATTTATTTACATACCGAAGGCAGCCGGAAGACGCAAATGCAGGATATGCATACCACAAGACACGTGACGCACAGACACGTCCATTATACCGAATGATAGGGGAGCGCGAGAGAAAATTATAAATTGGGACATTGCCCGCGTCCAAAATTCAGTACACAAATGACCCATTTTTACTGCCACTGGATGACTCAGAACAAGAAACCATCCCGACCAGCACATACAAATGGCAATGCACACAGAGTTACGAAGAATCGGTGTAGACAATGGAACAACTCAGCACAATAAAATTGATACCGGACCAGCTCATCAGAAATGAACAACACAAGCGGCAACCGCTTTACTCACAAGTAGAATTTATTGAAGATGAAGTAGTAGCAAGGAGCTGACAGGACGGCACAGAAAGGGTGACGGTCCAAAGGCTGTGTCGTGTCTGCCGGTCCAAGCCCGCAGAGGGCTCATACCTGTTGGACCGCTATGGCGGTCAAGAGAGGAAGAAGACTATGAGGTTTGTGTTACAGGGTAGGTACATAGGGGCTACAACATAATATGTTGTACATAGATAGTTGTCTGTCTCTGTCTGCCTCAACAAGAGGCCTGTCTCAGATCTATCTGTCCTAGGCTGGGTCTGTCCTCCCCTCCTCCTGCTTCGGGTACACAACACGCACGCGCCCGCGCCAGCCACGCCGGCCGAACTAGTACGGTAACAAACACCAACAACCAACCATGGCGCGAGAGAAACAGACGGACAACAAAGCCAACCCTCACCAACACCAACAGCCAGCGGTACGTACATACGTGCTAGAGCCCTGCATGCTCCCATCATCATCATTAGACTGCAGCTGCATCTGAATCGAATGCAGAGGCATTGGCTGATAGACTGACTTTTAATTGTATCATTTTTATTATTCTTTTCCTCCACCAGCCACCAGCCTTTTCCATCTCTTGCAACCCTTCCGTCGTTGGCTCCAGCTGTTAAGACATGTCAAACTATTTCCCCAACCCCGGTTCTGCTCAAAACGGGCATCCCGCACCACTGAACCAATATGGGCAAAGCGATCCGTCGACGTCAAATAACCAATATTTGAATCAGATTACTTCGTACGCCAGTTTAGGGAGTGTGGCGAATTCTAATAATTATTCGGGGGCGGCAGCAGCATCAGCATCATCAGGGCAAAACTCTTATCAATACAACAGCATGGAGCCTTCAAATAATAATCAAGCAGCTTTCTCATATTCCAGTTTGGGATCATACAGTTCAACATTGCAACCAAGGAATAATTTCGGTCCAATGGGAGATTCTCAAATGAATGGAGCTAGCAATGATTTCAAGTACACCTCACTGGGTACAAGTTCGTACAATCCTCCCATGGCAGGTGGTGGCAATCCACAGCAAATGAGCCGATGGGCTCCTCCACAACAGCAGCAACAGCAACAGCAACAGCAACAGCAACAGCAACAGCAGCAGCAGCAGCAGCAGCATCAACAACAGCAGCAGATGTATCACCAGCAGGATTATACCGGCCATTCATACAACCAAAACCCTCCGCCGGCCCCATCATATTCCAACATATCTTACATACATAATAATTCAAATACTTCCAATGATTTGGGTTACGGCAGCAGCCGACAACCTTCCCAGCAGCAGCCGCAACATTCTCTTCCAGTGGCCATCCCCCCTCCCCCGCCCCCTCCGCCTGCCTCATATCTAAACACCAAAAGCCGACGGGACGTTCAGGGGAAGCTGCAATCAGCAGCAAGAATGGAACGAGTAGCATTGAGGGATGAACCGAAGAAGCCACCTGCACCAAGACCTTCAGAATCAGTAGGTTCTAATAATGAATCTTCATCTGATGCTGCTGACCTAAGCACGACTGACAATGCCGTGAATGCGATCAGTGCCTTGTCCAGTCTTCAGACTCGATGGTCGGGGCCGACAAAACTGAGAGAGAAACGGACTAACGAGGTTCAGGTTAAGAAAAAACGCAAACGGTCGAGAAAGAAGAAAAATGCCATTAACGATGGACAATCTTCCAACAAACCAATCGTTATTGACGGTGCGGGGGAGGGGAGCAATAAGTGGATTGATGTAGAAGACCGGCCCAAGAGAAGCCGACCATCTACCAAAACATGGCAGCCGCCAAAATCGAAATGTGGAAAAGAATTCGATCTCACATCTGATATGGAAAAGAAGAATTTTCCTCCGTTGGTAGCACCCAAAATACTTCAGGGGGGAGATGACAATGCTGCTCGATTGGTGACTCTGGACGATATGTCAACATCTCAGCTCACATCGTATGCTTCTGTGCTTGGGAGGGCATTGGGTCACAACGATGGCGCGAACCGAGCCTCCAAATGCCAAGATGGTCAACCATTGGGGGATGACGAAGGCGAAGAAATGGATATTTCAGATGAAGATGAAGACGAGGTTGATAAATCCAAGAGTAGTCAAGTGATGCCACCGAAGCGAGAGAAGTCAAGTAAACCTCGCCAAGACAAAGTTGCAGAATGCATCGACTTAACATCCGATCCAGATGTGCCAAAGAGCAAGGCCCCAGTGCAACCCTCCAATCAAGATTTGGAACCAAACAAGAAGGAAGAACTGACTCTAAAGATCGCGGAACTGAAGCTCAAAGCCAAGCTTACCAAGGCGAAACTCCGTCTAGCCGAGCAAAAGAAAGCCCGCGGCAATATAGCCAGGGAATCAGTAGTTGTTGATCCGATCAAAAGCGAATCTTTTGTAAGTCAACAAACAAATCGACGCACTGCATCGTCGTTGTCTTCACCCAAGGCTCTTTTGGCCTCCACACCGTGTGCCAAGCCACGCGATATCACGGCATTGCGTACCATTCGAAGCTTTGTGATCGATGACGTCACCCTTACAGGCCCAGCCGGCGAAATCAGGTATGTGGATAGTGTGTATACACTATCTGATGGTGAAGAGGATCAACTCCAAGATGCAAAGGTCGTCAACTCTGCAAAACCCCAAGTAGAATTTCAAGGCACACAAAATAATGCTCTGCCTGCCGGTCTATCAAGTGAAGAAAATCGAAAGAAGTCAGAATCATCGAAGCAGCAGCTCCAGCTGGCCAGGCTTCGACTAGAGCTCAAGAAGAAGCAACTCGAAAAGAAGAAGAAAGAACTTGAAAACAAGAGAAAATCAATTCCTTTGAACGAGATCAACGCAGATTCCGAGCAGGCACTTCCTTCCAACGAGATCAAAATGGGGGCCAAGCAAGCGCTCCCTTCCAACGAGCAAATGGAATCACATCTATCTCCTCCTTCTCTATCAAATCAGAGCAACGAAAGCCGGCTGGAAAATCGGACTACGGAAGGAGATGGAAATGCTTTCGTTGAGCAGGAGTTCGATACTACTGCTGCAATCAATGATGTCAACATTGCGAATACTAAAGACCAACATCAAAGTATGAACGATGGCAACGAAGAACGTGTAAATTTATCAGATAATCAGGCAAAGCTTGAACAGTTGCGTCGCCGCCAGAAAGAATTGAAACAGACAAATGACGTTGCCAACCTTCGGAATCTCATTCATCGGCAACGTGATTTACTCCAAGCACAAGGTCAAGAGTTGATTGAAAGCTCCAATCAGTTGCAGTCTTACGCGGAAGGTATCACGTCGAAGCAGAAATTGTTGGATGAATCGGAACAAAGATTGGAGGAGATGAATCACCGGAAGCGTATACTAGATGGGATGGTCTTTCGTGCAACTGAGCAGCTGATGGCAGCAAGGAAAGCACTTGGTGAGCGGCGACGTCGGAATGCATGAAGGGGCAATCAATTGAGAAGAAAGATAAAGGAAGGAAAATTCTGTCCCAACACGAGGTAAGTGCCAGGTGCTGTGTCTTTTTATTGCTATTTCCTTTCTATTCAATCTCTCCTACAGCTACAGACATTAACCACACCCTTCCACACCCTGCGCTTCAAATCCTACAAAAATCTACTCAGCTTGAGGTAACTCCTTGGAATGAAGCATCATTTGATGAAACAAAAATGAACTCGATCTTTGCATTAGCTCAAGGAGCTAGCTGTATTGTCATGACTTGACACACATTTTTCTTTCTTTTCCTCTTCAACTCTTCCTCTGCAGATGAAAGTTTTTGATCATATAATGACCCAGTATTCAGTGCTGTGTAAGTATTGTGATATATATATTTTTGCATGGTACAAGGAAAATTATCATACAAACCAGTGGGAAATTGACAAACCATCAGAGGCAAGCGGCAGTGAAGCAACGTTGACAGTGCGTGGTGAATGGCATGTGCACTAGCATGCACATAAACCATTTTACTATGGATATGAAATGATGAGGCAACAAAGTATCGTATCGTGCCTTTTGCGGCATCTGATTTGTCTCTTATCCTTGCCTGCAAATCTCTAGCTAACACATTTAGTAAGATTTCAGTCAAAACAATCCTTCTTTTTCACCTTAATTTACTCTCTACAAATATTTTCAATGTTCATTGTCACGGGTAGTATTACGTTGTCCATTATGTTACAACATCAAGATCAATTACAATCCATTCATTTTGGATTACATCCTCAATATTTCCGCTCGAAGGAAAACTGGCATCTCGGGGTAAGCTAAGTTTCACAAAACGAGTTTGTGATGCTGCACTGCTCCATCCCATCTGCCCAGCTTGCATCAAGAATCGAGACACACTTCCCCCCAAGTTGTTTTTCGTTAGACCATTCTCGAGAAAGAATGAAAAGTACACCAAACTTTCCATGTGGTCACAATATTATATTCCTAGAAGTAGAAGACTGTAAGTACCGCTACCCATGTAGCATGTGAGATGCACAAATGGGTACAAATTATTTTTTGCCTCCAACCACCTTTGCTTGTGAATAGCCCTTCGATTTGAGAATATCCAATATTCTTTCTGTATGGGAACCCTGCAGTTCCAGCACACCTTCCACCACGGTACCACCACCACCAAGTTTCGCCTTCATTTCTTTGAGCAATATTTTTCGATCTTTCATTGGCAAAGTCATGCCTAAATAAAGTACAAAATCAAGATGCCGATCAGACGTCATATGATAGACAGATCATACATCCAGATATAATTGATTCAGGGACGTACCTTGTACCATTGTCACTGTTTTATTGCTACGTTTTGCGATACGGATTTCTATAGCTTGTTTCTCTGGTGATTGGGGCAATATTGTCTCACTAGTGCTATTCACTGTGCCCCCAGCCGTCCTTTGCTTTAATATTCTGGCCGACTTTACGCTGAGCTTCTTTTCAACCTTCTTCTTCTTTCGTGTTGAAGGAACGCCAAGATTTGATTTAACGCCCGAATTATTCATCTCTCGCGGTAATAAAGTACGTTCTTTTGTAACCTTTTCTTCAAGTTTATCATAGTTAATGACAAACGACTTCTTCTTCTTGTGTTTCCCCTTCTTGAAATTGGCTGCACCTTTTTCTCTCTCTCTCCTCCTTCTTTCTTTTTTACTCATATTGTAAGTGTCCTCATCTTGGTTAGGATTGATGCCATCTATGTTACCTCCTATTACGATATGCTTTGTCGCAAGTAGTGCACCCGCAGCTGTTGGTCGGGTCCTCTCAACCTCATTCAACTTGCTATGCATTTGAACGAATGCGTCAACAAGGATGCCGCCACCTCTTGGGGATAGGACCCCGACAAAAACACTGGCGATGATTATGATTTTATTCATACTGAAATAGCAAATAACAGCGGTGACGAAGAGCAGCGCAGAGAAGGCAGAAGAGAGAAACGTGTGTGCTGAACTGTGCTGAAGGGAGTGGCCGCTTGCAAGGTTGCTGAGTGTGGTGCGGTCTGCGTGCGTGGTCTGTGTTGGGTGAGGAGCTAGAGGTAGGTAGTCGAGCCAAACGCTTATTTTCACTAAATCAATAGCTCGCGTTATTTGGCATAACAAATGCTTTCATTGTTTGATTTTCTATTACCAAAGATAAGCAGTGAAGCCATGGGATAGCGCTCTTTCGTACGATAAACGCAACTAGATAATGTAACTCAGCCGATAGCGCAGCCCATTTAGGGGGGGAGGTGGTTCCAGGCTGTTGTCCCCCCTATTTTTATGTCGGACAAAACAGATAGATACAGGCGACTACGGCCCATCTACACTACACACCAATGTGCTCTCTCACGCATAGCAGCTTTCTCAGTCTAGAGAGAGAGTAGAAATAATAATGTGTCATCTATGGTCAGATTCACATCTATCTTTTTGACCTGGATCCACGTAATAATCCTATCCCAAAAAGTAAAACAGCGCCAAGCTGGAGTAGTTGCTTTTGATTTGGCGTAACCGGATCCTCCTCCTCCTCCCAGTTCTTGTCCAAATCATAACAAATCTCATCAATATACTTCTTGACGTCACCATGGTCGTCTACTGTTTCAACGCTGCTCTCCTCTTCACTACTGTCTTCATCATTATCAGCAGTTGGTCGTTGGCGCAAACTACTTGTTGGTACCAATGCTAAGGTCGAATCGGATTCCCAACATACAAGGCTAAACTTCCCAGACTCATGGTAGCACATGTGAGAAGCAAGCACTTTCAAAGGGATTGAAGAAATGTTGACTGTATTCATCAGATGAACTGGTACCCATTTACAGTCCTCAGCATCGTAAGCTTCCCAAAAAGATGAATCTTCAGTGACCAAGCCATCAGAAATAGGTGTGTCACCTTGCAGCCTCTTCCCTTCACATGCTAGCGAGGCCAACATGGCATTCACAGGAGTGAGTATTGCTTCTGTTGCATCTCTAGTCGATTTCTCTGCTAAAGTCTTTTTGCTACTGATGGTGTCCTTCACTATACAAGCGGACGTAGGCACGAAAGAAATACTACCATCGTCATCCCATCGAACAGGTACGCACGGCCCACTCATCTGTAGTGACGATTCTAAGTCGACCTGCTCCCACGAAATTTCAGTGCGGCACAAGGTTTTGGCACTATACCATTTTCCATCATCCCACAATGCACTGACTTGTATATGAGGAGGCAGTGTCGTATCAAAGTAAGCTAACTGTGTGGCCATATGAGTTATCACGGTGACACAGGGCTGAGGAACGAACCCAAACCCAAAAATCATGTGAAAACCACCTAGTATGGTATTCGTTCCCATTGACGAAGAAGGGCTGAGCCGCACTGTAACAGTCCAGTGGGACTTGCAGATGACATCGTACAGCTCAATGCATGCTGTGGAGAGGTTTGGGGGCTCATCTCCCTCAGCTGATCCTTCATGAACTGAGTTGTTGTTGTTACACATACTGATAGAAATGATCCTACCTGGAAACCATCCAATACGTGGACATATGCCATCTTCAACGGTTGTAGCACGGCCAACCCATTTTACACACACCCCATCATTGACAGCATGACACTCGCGACGGAAACGATCCATCCACGTTTCGTCTCGTGGAATGCTTGCAATTTGTAAGGATGTATTGGAAGTAGCACTACGGATATTATCTCCAAAAATGCACGGTTTCTGAAGAAGTTTCCCATCCTCCATTCCATCCCCCCAAAACAAGGTCGTCAATCGATCTCCTTTTATCCTTGCCATTTCATCGGAAAGATAATCAATAACTTGTTCCCAGGTTGGGTGTACATTGCATTTGTTTTCTGGTGCATCGTCATCACAAGAATATGTTGTTGGAGTTGGCTCTGATTGTGGTTTGATGGGGTGCAGCCCCTTTTTTGTAGAAAGGTAGTAACAATTTCTCTCATCACGAGAACAACACAGCTCCCCTTTGAATGCTCTAATAAAGCATTCAGACATTGACCATTCCAGTCCAGCTATAGCAGCTGGTGGCACCGACATGATACATCCATAATTGACGTTGAGCGATTTGACACGATGATATCTTTGCACCACTGCTTCTCCAAACCCACCAGAGTGGCAGCAATCGATAACGCACCAGGCAACACCCCCATTGAATTTTCGTTCCAAGAGGTCAACTATCTCAGAATGCTTCAACCATGGTTCTTTCTGTATCGCTCCATTGTTAATGCTTTGTGTCTGTGTGCAAAACTCTCTGTGTTTCCCATGACCACCATAATAGAACAGTAGTGTATCTATTTCATCGTGATGCTGCTCGCCATCACTACCAGCGCTACTGTTATGATTTTTTCGCCTTGCCAACTGTTCGTTCCTACGATCCATCAGGTTCTCGAGAGAACGCAAGATATTCGATCGAGTCGCCCTCTCATCATACACCTCGGCCAGATTTTCCTTGGGTAGGTGACATTGATTGGATAGACAGCGCGCCAATCCTATGTCGCCATGGGAGCATCGTTGCTCTGGCCAATCTTGGTTTACCCCGACGATGAATGCATAGTAGGCCATGGTGTTGCTTGGGGCAATGGCGTCAGGCAGATAATGAGGGATGAATGGAGGAATGAAGAACAGAAGTCGACGGGAGGTAAGTTGGCAATTTTGTACGCATTGTCTACCGTAGAATACCATATCTAAGCGATAAACGAGTTTAAGATCTTTAGATAGATCTCTCACATCTCACACGTTTGGCCACCATTGCAGCACCATTGCCTAAACAGCGAACCACCCCTCAATCACCCCAGCCAGTACTGTCGCCTCGCTCTTGCCTCCTGCGCTCACACCATCTTTTGTGCAAACTCAACACTCGAAGCCACTGGTAGAAGACTGCACTTCGCAACAATGATGCGCCCATCCGTCTGTATACATGCCTCGGCGCGACTAGTTCGTCGACTATATCAATTGCAACGGCCACACGACGTCAAAACCAAGTCTTCCTTCATTAGTAGCATTACTAGATCGAGGTCTACCTCTACTTCGTTACACCAACAATGTTTCATTCCATCTGGTCCATTCAACATTACACATCGGCAACTATCAGCCGGTAACGACGGAGTAAATGGAGAATCGTCACCAGGAAATGATATTGTTGACTCCACAGCAGCAACTACACAATGGAAACGCAGCCACTATAGTAAAATTGAAGAAAAATTCCACAATCAAAGAGAAGAATGCACAAACGACGCGGTGAAACCAGCAGATGCGGATGCAAAATCTCAACCCACAAAAAAACCCGAGCCACTTGACATAGACAATTACGAGGACGTGCAACCCATGTGGAAAGAAATGGAAAGTCGAGTGACACGTCGTCGATCTTTGACATTGGAGCAGAGTGGGGGAAAGAGTGGACGGAGAAATGTAAGAAAGAGTGATGAAGATATGTGGTTGGAGGCGGGGGTGTATGATTCTGACCAATCGAAAAATGATTGATTGAAGGCTGATGTAGTAGGTAAATGGGGGGGAATGTTGTCAATGACAAGAAGTTAGACATGGTTCTCTTATTTGAATTGAATATTGCACATTGTTACCAAAGCCATTGGATAATTGCACAAAAGTTGGAAGCACATCTTGCTATTTCATGATTGACTTAATAGCATTATTTGGCTAGATCTCCCCTAATCAGATATTTTGCGTTGTGCACCACTTGTACCACCCCATGAGCCAAGTGAATCCATGCTTGACTATCAGTGCACCCTTCCCCAAACCTTGCGACCTCTCTCTACTGAACCACAACATTGGCAGGTGTCTCCTCAGAGAAACTGACCTGCCTCTTTTGATCAGCCTGAGTAGCAGCAGCACTCTTCTGCTCCTCTGCCTTCGCTTTTGCCATTCTCTTGTTGACGCGGGCTTGGCCAGCTGCAAGCCGTGCAACTGGAACGCGAAACGGTGAGCAGGACACATAATCCAATCCAAGTTTGTCAAAGAATGCAATACTCTTGGGGTCACCTCCATGCTCGCCACAGACAGAGAGTGACATGAGTGGATTCACACTCTTGCCCAGCTTGGCAGAAACATCCACCATGTAACCCACACCTTCTTCATCGATGGTCTGGAAAGGGTCGTCCTCAAAGATCCCGAGATCCAAGTATCTTGGAATGAAGCCGTTTGAGTCATCCCGGGAAATACCCATGGTCATCTGGGTCAAGTCATTTGTACCATATGAGAAGAATTCACAAAGAGGCTTTCCGTCTGCTTCATCCTTCAGTGCTGCAATTTTGTCAGAGACGAGAGCAGCACGTGGGACCTGAGGAAGAAAGATGTCGACAGACGAAGGTTCAGATGTTGATATCAAGAATGAGAAGAATGTATCAAGAAAGCACTAGTATACGAAGTTCACAACTGACCTCAATCATTGTCCCAATCTCATAAGGCACGTCAAGCCCTCGCTCTTTTCGAATGCGTTCTGCCTCACGCTTGATGATGAGTGCCTGGTTCTTGTATTCAGATATGGATCCAATAAGTGGAATCACTGGAAGTTTATTTGATTTGACAATGAGCACAATGCTGAACCACAGAATACAGTATGACAATATATAACAACAAACTCACTGATACGCGGACGAGGGTTTGCAGTATCAGGTGCCTCCTCCATGAAATCTGCAGCTGCTGACATGATGGCTTCAACCTGCATTTCGGTAAATTCAGGCTTGACGATTCCCAACCGGCATCCACGCAAACCTAGCATGGGATTTTCTTCGTGCTGGAAGAACGAGTAATCAGTGGTAAGTTCTTCTTTCATGGTAAACAAATATGTTCCCAAACCTGCAAATGCTGCTTACCATCGATTCAATCCTGGCAAGCATGCGCTTGACATCCTTTCCAAAGCCAAGCTCCTCCGCTACCTTCTCGTGAACTTGTTCAGGTCGAGGCAAAAACTCGTGCAAGGGTGGATCAAGAAGACGCTAATGGCACAAATGATGGATAAGATACTATTATGTGAGTACAACTAAATGATTGGTATGAACCCTAAACACATTTCACTTTTGCAGTCGGTCACTCACGATGGTGACCTTTTTGCCATTCATGGCAACAAACAAATCCTTGAATTGGTACAAATGATGGATAGGATACTAGATGTGAGCAAAACAAATAGGTATGATGTACTCCACAATGCATTTCACTTTTGCAATCACTCACCTTGAAGTCAGATCGCTGGAAGTGCTTGATGTGATCAAGGTCGTCGAGGCATTCGGTGTGGAAAATCCAACGCCTCACAACTGGTAGACG
Source organism: Thalassiosira sp. AJA248-18 (assembly GCA_036939945.1). NCBI lineage: Eukaryota > Bacillariophyta > Thalassiosirophyceae > Thalassiosirales > Thalassiosiraceae > Thalassiosira > Thalassiosira sp. AJA248-18. The sequence goes on from JALLBF010000056.1 coordinate 13,386, forward strand.
CTCTGGAGAAAAGAACATATGCTCGGTCCTGCAAAGCCCGATGCCCATTGCTCCATTACCAGCTGCTGCTGTTGCGTCTGGGCCCGAGTCAGCGTTGGCTAACACCTTCATGACCCCATCCTCTTTGTCAGCCCAACATAGGAGAAGTCCGAGGTCACCTGTGAGCGAAGGTGTCCTCACTTCAATGCTGTTCTTGATGACTTCACCAGAATTACCATTGATTGAGATTACATCCCCTGCCTTGAAGACCAGATTGGTCTCTTTGATAGTAACAGTCCCATTTAGTTCGCTTACGATAATATCAGAACATCCACACACACATGGTTTGCCCCATCCCCTGGCAACAACTGCGGCGTGACTTGTCATGCCACCTCTTGCGGTCAAAATACCAGATGCTGCCAAATCATACACATACAATAAAACATATTGGTGCCAATGAGTGAGCTAAAGATATATGAAGATCGGTTCCAACTCAAGACGAAACTAACAACAACTCACCTGCCCACATCCCACCAACATCCTCCGGTGAAGTTACTTCCCTCACCAGTATGACATTTTCTCCTTTCTCTTTCATTTCCTCAGCTTCTTTAGGGGTGAAAACTAGCTTTCCAACAGCTGCACCAGGACTTCCAGGAAGTCCTTTCGCGACGACTCCCTTCGTGTACAAATCTGACTTGAGTGCTTCAGCCGAGAAGGTAGGATGGAGAAGCTGTTCAACATGTCTTGGCTCCACCTTAAGGAGGGCCTCGCTCTCTGTGCAAATTCCTTCTTTGACCAACTCAGTAGCAATTCTAATGGCAGCTACTCCAGTTCGCTTGCCGTTGCGGCATTGAAGCATCCAAAGCTTACCCTTTTCAACGGTGAACTCGACATCTTGCATATCCTTGAAGTAGTGCTCCAATAAGTCGACGTTTTTCAAGAAAACGCTGTATGCCTCAGGCAATACCTCCTTCATTTGTTTAATGGGTTGAGGCGTACGGATGCCAGCGACAACATCTTCTCCTTGTGCACTGTCAACAGCGAGACACTGTGAGCTACAAACGATTGAATCTCTTTGAAACTCAAGACAATAACGCAACTTACTTGATGAGATACTCTCCATACATGACATTCTCTCCAGTTGATGGATTGCGGCTGAAAGCCACGCCAGTGCCAGAGTCTAAACCCATATTTCCAAACACCATTGACTGGATATTGGTGGCAGTACCTAGAGGAGATTGGTTGGCATGGCAAAAAATATTAGTATTTCATTAGGTTCCGCTCTTCAAAAGTTGCGGCATCACATACCTAAGAGAGTTCTGATGTTGTTAATTTCTCGGTACTTGACGGCACGTGGAGTCATCCAGCTCCCGAAGACAGCCTTGACGCAAGCATAAAGTTGCTCGTATGGATCCATAGGAAAATTCATTCCCTGTTCTTCGTAGACTGCCTTGTACTCGTCACAGAGATTCTTCAACTCTGCAACGCTCAGGTCAACATCATTCTTTACATTGGCATTTTCCTTGACTTTTGTTTGTTGCAAGAACGCGAAAAGAGAAGTGAGATAGGGCACAACACGAAAGTCTCATCTATTGATCACACTGTTAGAAAGTAAAACGAACACATGCCAGAAAGAAGAGTTGGGACATACCTTTATCGAATCGTTGCTCAAAGTCCTCATGTGCAATGCCGAGCACCACTTCTACAGAGCATGTCATTGGTTAATTATCTACTACAAGGAGCAAAAAATATGCATGCGATGTTCAAATGCAAAACTTACCGCCAAACATATCGAGGAGGCGACGATACGAGTCCCAAGCGAACCTCTCGTTACCTGTAGCCTTCGCAAGACCTTCGACAGTGATGTCATTTAATCCGATATTCAATACCGTGTCCATCATGCCTGGCATAGACACTGCACAAAGGAGTACACAAACAAAGCTGTGTTAGAGCGATAAGGAACATTGCACGAGATCTACAAACCATGTCATTCATACTCACCAGCTGCACCACTGCGGCACGAAAATAGAAGCGGGTTTGTGCTGGAGCCAAATATCTTCCCCATATCATTTTCCTGAGGCCAAAGGACAGAAGAAGAGTGTAAGTAACGTGTAATAAATACCAAATCCCAACAACATGGGAATGCCACTCACAATTCTGATGACATTGTCACGGACTCCCTGCCATACATTGGCTGGCAAGTCATTTTCTTCCGCATAGATTTGGCAAAGTGGAGTTGTCAAAGTGAATCTATGATAATAATTGGAGGTATAATCATAATATGTAATATCATAGAACAATTTCGACGTTAGTAAAGACGAATGGCATTGTTTCTTGACATAGTGCATAGGTACTGATCTTACCCAGGTGGTACATCCACGCCAATTTTCGACATGACTTGTAGCCCAAGTCCTTTGCCGCCAACGATTTGCTTATCAGGATCGGCATCTAGCTTGGGCGCTGATCCTCCAAAGGGGTAGATGTATTTCATGTTTTGATGTTGTTGATTGATTGGCGATAGATCTTCTTTGTGATTGTTTGTGAGTATTATTTGGTTGAGTTTGTGGTTTTTCAGATTTTATGAGAACCCCCTTGCGCTTTGTTGTCGTCCAGCGTATCTTTAGCTGGAATGCCATTGGATGCCATTGGATCAATTAGTGTTCGCTTCCTGTCTTTGATGCAGTAGCCTGTCTGTCTCAGCAGAATTGTCTTGATGCGTGGAGTTCTTGTCAGAAGTCTATCTCTCTGCATTAGACAGGTTCTCTATTGTCTGGTAGGTCGTACGAAGTCCTGAGGTTCTCAGAGTTCTCATTTTTTATGATCTCGAAGAGATGACACCTCTATCGTATCATCATCTATCACTCCCGGAAAATCGAAAATGGGGAATACGAGCAAGAATTTGTGTGCTTTCCCGCAACCCCACTACATGAAATTTGGCGCGACACTCCCGCCATTCGCTATATTGTGGCTCTGCTGGATAATGTTGTTGATGCAGGGTCATATTGCACCTCTCTTGTTGGCCATATGTTTGAGTGTTACATCAAGATATGGAACGCTACGGCTTCATTGAAAATACTATTCAATTAATTCTATTACTACTTAAAGCTACCCTCAAGAGGAGGAAGGAATCTTCTGACATCGAGGAGTCATTTAGGTCGCTTTGCGCTATGTACTTTTGAGAAGGTTTTGAACATGGACATCTAACATTGATCCTAGCCACGCATTTGCGGCCAAGAAAAAAAGAGGGAAGTTCAAACAACTTGATGATTTTTGATGATTTAACTCTTATTGGTTATCCTACACAATGCAAACAATAGAAAAAAATAGTTTACCCCATTCCAGAAGTGGA
>JALLBF010000057.1:0-16054 GCA_036939945.1 Thalassiosira sp. AJA248-18
GTCCAGCTATTTGTGATCAAATTGGAACGTTTGTAATCTGCACAGTGGTCTTACAAGATCACACACCAACTGGAAACTGGAAGCTGGAAGAGAAGTACTATCAAGCTATCAAGCTAGCTAGCAAAACGAAGAAGAGGATATCAATCACCGCGATGACGATGAAGGCAGATGGGATGGAGAAATCCCACAATCGAAGTCCATTAGACGAGCATCGAATCTTCGTCGCTGGCGCTACATTTGATGAACTAGACGAACGGTACGCAACCGGTGGCAGCAACAGAGGAGATCTTTCTTCGGTGGCAAGCACTGTCGATGTCGACAACACACATCCCTACCTCATCAAATATGCTGATATGTATGCCCACGATAATGCTGATGACATCTCCATAAGCACTGGCCCAACATTCGTCGACGTCAGGCCTTCGTCTCAGTTCAAGGAAGGCCAGAAGGTTTTATACAATGGCAGCAACGGTCCGAGCGAGGCGATCATAATCAAAATCATGCACGATACCGAAATGCAACCGCATTATACGATAAAGTTGGCATCTGGCACGGAAAAGCAGACCAAAGGTGGCAGACTGGGCCAAAAGAACGCCAAGGGAGCCACGGATGAAAACGGGAATTTTCCCCTGAAATGTGTGGACTTCAGAACCACCCCCACGCTACTCTTCCAGTCTCTCTATCAGGGAAAATGGTCAGATGCACAGCACCGCTTGCAAAGCCATCCGGAAGAAGCTAGTATCTGGGTGGCACGTTATGCGAAAAAGAGTGGTGGTTCAAACGATGTTCGCTGGAAACTCCTACCACTTCATCTTTACATTGCACTTGGGGGGCGTACAGCTAGTACGCATGTTCAAGATGTCCCCAGCGATGAAAAGGATGAATTTGAGCAAATGGAAAAAGAAAGTGATGATGCAAAAACACCCCCAATGCAACTACTCGTTGCTCTTCTCTCAGCGTATCCTCAAGCTACGCAATGTACTGATGACCTGAACATGATTCCTCTCCATTCGGCAATTCGTGGGACTTCTTCACTGTCCATTATTGAGAAGTTATTGGAAGCAGACCCTCTCTCTGTTTATCGGAAAGATGTACGGGGCAGGAATGCATTTGTTTTGGCAGAGAAAGTGTTTGGGAAGCGCATTCACAACGATCAAGCGGACACTGAAGATAAGGCAAGAGAATCCAAGCATGGGCAATTGATGACTTTGCTATCGAATGCAGCCAGGCGCGTCGCCTCCCCTGCCACGCCACAACCAAAGGGGGAAGTTTTAGGCGTGCAGAAGAGCGAAAAGAAAGAAGAAATCACCACGCAAAAGCGTCTGCAGAAACTTCAAAATGAGAACTTGGCACTACGCCGAGAGAATGCCATGCTGCACCACCGCGCCGATATCAATGAAAGGCTTCTGCGACAACTCGTCGATAAGCTACAAATGTACGAGGAACAGCGCTCGGTTGACATTGAGAATTATAACGAAATATTTGGCAGCAAAGATGAAATTGTTGAGAGGCGTGAGGAAATACTTCTCTCTATTTCTGAGGATAATGATGGCAACGATGATGATAAGAAGGCCGATGATGGGGAAGAGAAGCAACTCGGTGGGGAGGGGGCTTATCACAAACGGCTTGAGCGCTACCTACAATCAACGCCTACCAAACACGAGGGCAATACCAATATAATTTCACCCATTTCCACCGTGACGGAAGATACTGAGCCCGCAACTCCTGCCACTCCATCTGTCATGCTACCGAAGTTGGAGAGTTGTGACGAGGATGATGTAAACTATACTGACAAGGAAATGATCTTGGACGAAGACGGAGTTGAAGCAAAGGGAGTTGACGCTGGTAGCATATCGGCTAGTGAAAGTGATGAATCGGCAGAAGGCCAGGATATTTTCCGTCCACGTGATTCTACTGCCAGATATGATTCTCCTGCTAAGACACCTAACGAGATGGCTTGCGAATTGGATACATTGATGCATGATGTCAGTACCAATAAGACTGATTGCGCCGCCGAGGCTGTGCAACCAGAATCTGACGCTGAAGAAGCGAAGGGAGCAACTGACTCCGAAACCAAGGTTGCATCGGCAGTGAAAGTATTTGGTTCAATGGAGTCCAAACAAACGCAGGCTAACTCTGCCTCTGGAAGTGGTGTAAACTCTGACAAACCAATATTGCCTGCACTTTCCCAGGAGGAAGAGGATCAATTGCGTGTTGAATAACCTTTTGAGAAACTGGGACAAATTATCCTTGATTTGTCATCCTTAGATAACCTTTATGTTTTAATTAGTATGTGGAAATGTAATGAGTCTGAAAATCTACCATCTCAAGTATATCGTTATTTAGATGCTGCACATCATGTGGTTTGCTAATGCAAGCATTATTATTGTCAAGGCAGCATTTGTTGATTGATGATTTGTGGCAGCCGACCGCGTTCTGCCTCCTTCAAAATTGTTAGTCGAATCAGGCATCTCTATTTGAATTTCTATAAGTGCGGTGCCGTCAGTTGAGTCTCCTTCAAGAGTTTTGGTCGGATCAGGCATCTCTACTTCTATAAGGGCGGTATTGTTAGTGATGTCTCCTTCAACCATGTTGGTTGGATCAGGCAAGTCTGTTTCGGTGCTGTCAGTGGAGTCTCCTTCAAGAGTTTTGGTCTGATCAGGCATCTCTACTTCTATAAGTGTGGTATTGGTAGTGGCGACTCCTTCAACTATGTTGGTTGGATCAGGCGAGTCTGTTTCTAGCGCTTTCGTTGAATCAGGCATCTCTACTTCTACGGGTAGTTTTGTATCGCCAGTTGCATCCCCTTCTAGAGTGATGGTCGTAGCAGTCGTTTCTATTTCGGTGGGAGTGGTTTTGTCAGCGTCTCCTCCAAAAATGTTGGTCGGCATCTCTATCTCAATAATTTCGGCATCGTTGCATTCCACTGACGATCCAGGTTCATTACTTTTGATGCATAGAGTAACTTTGATCCAGTCGTATACCGAAGAGACGCGGGCGGCTACACCAGGGAATACATTAGAAGCACAGCTTATTCCCCAACTTGAAACGCCAACCTGGATATCTCCTTCTGCATCATTTCCACGCAGTATTAATGGACCCCCACTATCTTTTTGGCAACTATCTCTCATATTGTCAAATGTGCACAACATATTATCTGTAATGAGTCCATCATAAGAAGCAATATTGGTGGTGCCATCTACAATACCCTCACTTGATGCACATTGTTCATTCGTCATGACGAATGTTTCAACTTCTCTCAGCGTTTCGCTTACATTCAAAGTGGATGGATCAGAATCTATTTCCCCCCATCCCAAATATGTCACGCCTGCGTCCGCCACCGGTATGGAATTATCAGGGTTTATTTGGACAATGTCAACATCTGCTGTTGTCGGACGCGAAAGAAATACAAGAGCGACATCGTAATCATCGCTGATTCTAAAATCATAGTTGGGATGAATAACTTTCTCAGCTATCGTCACATCATCTCCCACGTTAGTGCTCGTAAGATTGTGACGACCAATCACAACTGTAAAACTGTCATCAAAAACAACGCAGTGTGCTGCAGTCAAGACAACCGAAGTTGAAATCAGTGACCCTCCACAAAAATGAGTGCCTTCGCCATCCTTGAGAGAAACTGTGTAAGAATATCTACCCTCTGGCGCCTGAGGTATGGCAATATGAATATGATTGTAGGTATGGTAAGGGGGGAATGCAGCGAACAATGCATTATCAATGATTTGCGATGCAGTATTACCTCAACACCACCAACGATTAATGATCTTGCAACCTCAGGATTCAGCAGACCGCCTGCATAGGGCGTCATGAAGAGTGTCAATAACAATGACAGCGATAGCATTCTAACAAAAACGTTGCACATCGATGAATATGCTTGACTGCCAATCTCGGCTAATGCATGCTGTACAGATCAGCCCGGCCCCCGACCACCGGGTGTTTGTATGAATGGAAATGATCGGAGAGTGCTTTGCGGGTGATCTTTTGAATCTGTTCGGTCTTCGGTGGCGGGACAGTTGGCGCCATACCGTCATAATATTTTCGCCTTTCAACTTTCAAGATACAACTCCCTCCGACCTGCTCGACCTCTCAGCCAACTCAGCCCACCTCCAACTTCCAAAGTCCAACGCTAATGCCACATTTTGTCACAAAGAATAATGCGGTCCAAGTCAAAGCCGACAAGGCGGATTGAAACCACCACCCTCGTCGGGGCGGCTGCCATCTCAGTGTCTGCCTCTGCCTCCCTCCGTCAACAGGAAGATGTCTACCACGATGTTGTGCCCCCTGCAACGTCGACAGCCCGATCATCGCCATCTTCGCCATCCCGCCTCCATCAGAATCCAACCAACATTGTGACGCCGCCCAAATCCAATTCTGCTGCCACTACGAGTTGCAGGAAAAGAAAGAGGGGTGACGACGATGACGCCAATGACGATGACGATGCAATTTTTGATCAATCGCCGTTACATGTGACGGCGTCGAGACGGATTATTGACGACGATGAAAACGATGGGAAATCATCATCTGTTATCGGAACTAAAGTTGTGGGAAAGAGAAGAATAATATTCGATGATGATGCCGAATATGAAGACAAGGAAGAAGGGCGTTTCTCTATTGATAATGGCAAGGAGGGTGTCACGCTCATCAACATTCCTTCAACTTTTGTCCAAAAAGTTACGTCTTCAACAGCTAGAGGTTACGAGTTGATGCGATTTCATCTAACAAACACCAAGGTTAATCTAACGGGTGGTTTGGATGTCGAATCGAATATTCGTACAGTTTCACTCGGAACAATCGAAGCAGTGGAAACTTTGCTCATGCACTGTATCGAGAACTTGGATTCTGGCGATTCTCCCATTATTGCCCCTATTTTGAGCGCCTTTGGAGCTGGAATGCTAAATATTGCTCTTGAGGCATCGGATCAAAATCAAGCCAAAGTATCAATACGGTTATTGCCGGCCGTGCCACCGCTCGGGAGAACTGCACCACCGATTCCTACTCCGTGTAGACTGCCTGGAGGCACGGGGTTCTCCCAGCCACATCCATCCTACACACTTCTTCAGGCGCTTGGGGGTATATTCAAGGGATCAATCTTTGACGATGTTGCAATATCGTTGGCCAATCCGCAGCAGCAGAAGAAGGAGGAAATTATCACGGCAAAAATGGTATATGGCGTCGTTGACAATGTCCATGCGAAGGAATTTGAACAAGAAGGAGGTGAAACATCTACACTTGATATACCTGGCCTAGTGCCGACCTTGCGTCCTTACCAGGATGCTGCTGTGCGCTGGATGCTTAAGCGAGAAAGAATATGTGGTTCTAATACAGATAGCATTGACTCTGACGAATCCAACAATGAGTGGGAGCTGTGCTGGTATGTTGTGGTTGAGTCGCCTACAGTCACAGCAGGTCACGGAGAAGCCGAATCATTCGCTCGCAGCCATATCCTTCCGTTGCCTGATTGGAGGAAGGGCAAGTCATCGCCAGATGAACGGCAGGTATTCTGCAATCCCTTCAGCGGATGGCTAGCGTCTTCATATGAGGAAGCCAAGAAGATGATGCTATGGAACGAAGAAGAAGACCTAAAGGGAGGTATATTGGCCGAGAGCATGGGCTTAGGGAAGACTGTCGAGGTCTTAGCTTGCATTTTGGCAAATCCAAGTCCACTATCTTTGCAAGTTCCCAATCCACCCGATGCATTGAGTGCAAATGCTGTTGATGAAGCTAAAAGTTCCCATGACGCTCAAATTGCAAACGATCAAAAGCGTCAGAACACTGCAGGTCAAAAACTGGCGACAAAGCCCTCTGCTATACATGATGCGGTATGTATCTGTGGCCGGTCTGCCGATTACAATGGTTGTCTATCATGGGTTGTCTGTGAAGGATGTGGTGAAGCCATGCATGGACATTGTGCAGGATTCCAATCCGATGAAGAAGTATTGTCAAAAACGAAAGAAGACCCCAATGCCGGATTCAGGCTTTGCACATGGGATTGTCCCTCGTGTGCCGCAACTGTCACTGCACAAAATGGTTCTTCGTCCATTATTGAGAGCCGAGCAACATTAATCGTAACACCACCAGCAATCCTGACGCAATGGAGTCGCGAAATCAAACGCCACACCAAGGATCCTGCAACAGGCAAGCCACTGAAGGTAGCCATTTATCCGGGTGTCAGAGATCTTTGTTGTGCAGGCTCTCAGGCCCCACATGAAAATTTCCATTTAGTTCATCCGAGCCAACTTGCAGATGCCGATGTGGTACTTGTGACTTTTCAAGCTCTCATGAGTGACCTTGGGCATAGCAACGACAATCCTTTCACAGGCCTTAGTAAGGAGGGGGGGTCTCGGCTACGATCTAGAAAACGTTACAAAGTATTACCCTCTCCATTGACGAGCGTCAAGTGGTGGAGAGTTTGCTTGGATGAGGCGCAGCGAGTGGAAATGCCGACGGCTGCGTCGGCACGAATGGCGCATAAATTGTTGACTGACAAAAGGTGGTGTGTCAGTGGCACTCCGATTGGCCGTGGGCGTTTAGAAGACCTGCATGGCCTTCTCCTCTTCCTCTCATTCAAGCCATTCGACGAAAAACGGTGGTTCTCGAAAACCTTTAGTTTGTCTCACGGCGACGCTTTGAATAGGTTATCACACCTCCTGAAAGATATCATGTGGCGATCAACAAAGGCCAACAGGTTTGTCCGCCAACAGATGGGCATCCCAGAACAAGAGGAACAGAAGAAAATACTACAGTTCTCATCGGTTGAGAGGTACTTCTATGACCGCCAGTATGAAGAGACATTTGCCGCTGTGTCAAAATGGACGAATGCAAAGGGATGTGATTTCCTCAGTAACTCCCTTCAGAGGTTACGTGCTGCCTGCTGTCATCCTCAGGTTGGGGCAAGTGGAATCGGTGATCGTATTCGTAGGAAGCAAGGAACAACTGACCGAGTGCTCAGCATGGATCAGATATTAGAAAAGTTGATTGAGGATGCCAGAGGGAAATGCGAGGAGGCCCAACGCATTGCCACGCTCCATACAAACGGCTTGGCCTGCCTCACAAAGCTCAAGGCCGACTCAGAGGGTGATGACAAGCTTCTGGATGAGAGTATGAGACTGTATCAGGAGGCGCTTGATTTGGCAGACTCGAATGCATCACCAACAGAGATAATAGGAACCGCAGTTCTCGGTGGTTCACAAGGGTTTCAATCCAATCAAAAGACAATAAACAATGGCACTGCGACTCTTGAGTGGCAAATTAAGACATCGTCTGAGAAAAGTACTGACTGCACGCCGGCATTTTGGTCCAGCATCAACATTGCGGGGCCAGCCAAGACAATAAGCTGCATTAAAATCCGGACTTGCCATGCATTGCCTCCTCTGCAAGGGGGCAGCTGGACCATTCTTAGACCCAAAGACTGTGTTATCCAAATGTCAAGTGCCGCTGTGGGTGGTGGTTTTGTCAATGTACATCCCTTTACCCTTGCAGACAATAAAGACGCATTGGGTGATGAATGGCAAGAGATTTCTGGTTTTCATGCTAAGAAATCAAAAGCTTGGCGGCTTCTAATAAAAACATGCCATAATGAAATGGCATCAGACTCATGCCAATATGCTCGACTCGATGTTCAACTTTTCGAGCCAGAAATTGTTGTCGATAACCTCCAGCGGCTTCACATATTAAGCAATGCGTCATTAGTTCTTTCGTCACTTGCCCAAGCTGGTGACGGTAAGACAAATCACGACAAGAGAACCAAAGTGATGCGTATGGAAAGAGAAAGGCGAGCTATTAGTGACAATTACATGGCGCTTACTTCATCTGTTCATGGCCAAAGCAAACACAGCTTGTTTGTAAAGTTCATGCGCGAGAGAAATGTTGTCAGGAGTTACATGATTTATCCAAAAACTCAGATCGACCTTGGTATGAAGATTGCCTGGCATGGTTTGCTCTAAATGGAAATGAGCAAGAAAAAAGAAATTTGCTTGAGACTGTCCATCGTGACCTTTCAAATTATTATGATAATACTAGTGGGGTCGACCAGGATCAGGTATTGATCCGCAGAGGAAAGTTCCCTAACTACAACACTGTGGATGGGCTTCACATGACATTGGTGATGCGTATTCAGAAAGGGAAAGAAGAGGTGGGACTACGCAACGACATGGATCATAAAAAATGCATTCAGGGCATTCTTCAATTATCGTCAACACCCAAGGAAGGAGAGGTATACAAGAACTCGCACTGCCAACGCTGCCGAAAAGATTGGCAGCAGACAGGGCCTGTATGTTGTAAGTATTTTGATGACAACTTAAATCATTATTATGGCTCACTTCATTATCACATGTTTATTTTCATTGGTTAATTGTGTTACTTTTTTGCTTTCCTTTTCCTGGTGTCAACGCTACAGCGCATTGTCATCTTGAGGACGATCTGGTCAAATTCCAGCGGCTATCTAATGATCCAGAGATCACTTGTGTTTTGAAGACAATAGACAAGGTCGTGAAGGGTTGCCAATCAAGGGCAGGCAGTCCTCGATATCTTCGATCCATCTGTCAAAGGTCATGTGCATTTTTCAAGGTACAAGACAGGGTTCGACAAGAAATCGTGGCAGCAAAATTCGTTTGGAAGGCTCACTTTGATCTTCTCTCAGACATTGACGAATTAAACCAGTGCAAGCGTGCCATGCGGTTGCGACAGGAAGGAGAAGATATTTCGGTACTAACCGAGAATGAAGCCGCATTTATTGTTGACCTATCATCAATATCTGCAGAGTTAATGGACCATCAGGTGAAACAAGCCACTTCATTGGCAGCACTGAGAAGGAACAAAGACTCCCTGCGATATCTAAAGAACCAGAGGCTAGAAAGATCGGTCGTGGAAGCGACTAACCAAACTGATGGTGAAAAAAGAGCCACCTCCAGCAACACATCATACTCTTGTACTGTTTGTCTATCTGCATTTGACAGCGAGCGTTCCGTGTTACCATGTGGGCATATGTTCCACCCCATATGTGTGGATCATCTATTCAAAAGAAGATCCGGGTGTTCAACAATCCAATGTCCAATGCGGTGCCCAATGGTGGTCAGGCGAGAAGACGTTCTTCTTGCCAGCAACAAGAGCAAAAAGGATGGGAGTAGGACATCACGAGAAGTCAAGGGCAATTGGGGAACCAAAGTCAATCATTTGATTGGAGATGTTCTGGATGCCCTTCACATGGGCGATAAGGGCATCATCTTTTCTCAATGGGATGAAATGCTTGAGATTGCTGCCACTGCATTGAGCTCAAACAACGTATTTTTCATTAGACCAAGATCTGGCAAGAACTTTGGCGAAGATATCAAACGATTCCAAATAAGCGATGTTCCCATCCTGCTCATGAATGTGAAGAATGGTGCCGAGGGTCTGACATTAACAGAGGCAAACCACATTTTTATGATTGAGCCTATTCTAAATTGCGGTCTGGATATGCAGGTAAGGTGCCAAACGTTCAAGTATCATCATGTGTGATGATATTTTGTAACTGACTTAGTTTGGCCGTTCTGACTATGCAGGCCATCAACAGAATCCATCGGATTGGGCAAGCTTCCAAGACATACGTGCACAGATACATTGTTGCTAATACTGTCGAAGAAAGAATTGATGAGATTAGAATGGAACGTCAAGAGAATCATTTCGAAGACGACCTGCAATTGCAAAAAAAACACTCAATTAAGGGGGGCGGAATCGATGGAGGATTTGATGTATCTGAACTTCAGCAGCTGTTTGGGTAGATAGTACAAGTGATCTGAGTCTGTACAAAAAATAAATTTATTGTCGTTTGAATGTTTACAGATGAATTTGACGTGAGATAATGTGAATCTCACCAGCTTCTTTTACTTTTTAAGTTGTGTATCATGATTTCCGTGTTTGCTGGTTGGTCATGATGATATGATTCCACGAGATTTGATGAATACTGCTATTGAGAGAAATAATTATGTGGGTATTCGTCGGTAATCATGGATAACAGAGTGTGAAGACCTGGTTATTGTACGGATGAATATGTGATGCTCTAGTTGCAATCGTGGACAAGAAGTTTGAGAGGCAAAGTCCTAAACACATTTGATGACCTATAATTGCTTTCCTTGGTTATCTCATCCGGCCTTGACAAGTTCATGGGAGGTTTCCCACTGAGTGTAATGTTCTATGATCTCCTCCATTCGTTTAACCATATCAAATGCTTTGGGCCTTTTCAAAGGATTGCTATCCCAAGCTTCAACAATCAAATCTTTCATTTCCTGAGGATAATCACTCATGCTACTCAAATCTGGGCGCTCCCCTGCAATGATTCTTGCCTTGAAATCGCTGCCACGGAAGATCTCCACGTAGGGCCATTCACGCGCCATCAAAGACCAAAGCACGAGAGCAACTGAATAAATGTCCGCACTCTCGTTGACATTTGTCCCCAACATCCTTTCCGGTGCAGACAGTTGGGCGGAGGACTTGGTCCTAAACAAGCACTTTTTTCCAGAGAGATCGAGTCCATTATATCTCATTTTATCGAAATCACCGAGCAATACTCTCCCTTCGGGATTCATGAGGTACTGACTTAAATGGATATCATTGTGAGAAATTGGGCCACCTGCAATGCTGTGCAACTCTGCGACACCTTTCACTACATCAAGTCCAAGTGAAAGAGTTCGCCCAACTGAAATCGCTTCCTTTTTGTTGCCAAGCACGAATTCTTTCAACGTACGTGGAGCATATTCGAGAATGATTGTCGAGTTACACCAACCTACCAGCTTTGAAATATGTTCAGCCTCCCGCAGCTGGAAAAGAACAGCCGCCTCCAACGATATCTTGGGTAGGTCATAATTTCCGCCCGCCAATGTATTTTTCACGGCGACTTTGGTGCCCCGCCTGGGTTGTGGGATCACGGACAAGTGGGATAAGCATGAATGCATATACAGAAATTAAGGTAGATTACATCAACCAATGACTGCATTTACAGACAGCAACTTACCAGGTTGCTTCGTAAACTTGACGGACCCTTCCTGTTCCTACTATATCCCCCGCTTCTAACTCTGCTATATTATCGCAGGTAATATCTAATTCTTCAGGCTTGAATCGACGGACAAAATCATCGAAGTCACATCCAATCAAAGTATCATTTGCATTTGAATTATCATTTGTCTTGTTCTTTCCATTGTGAGTGACAATGTGTGGGCTTGCATTTGAATTATCATTTGTCCTGTTCTTTCCGTCGTCAGTGCCAATGTGTGGACTTTCGTCTTCCGGATTAAGTAGATCGGCACACGCGGGTGGAAGTTCATAGTCAAAACAGATATAATCCTAGAAGGGAAACAATAGACGGTGTATGTCAGTCTCACTTATCTTTTTTTAATGTGCACAAAGACACACCAACAAACTCACCTGAATATAAACGAGACATAGCTCGCGCATGATATCATCATTCTCGTTGACAATTGTTGAAATCTCTTTGCTACTTGGAATTCCTTTTGGCTTGTATGTGGCAACATTTGATTTTTTGAGCGAGCAACGATTGAAATAATTGTGATGATGAGCCAGAGTGCCAACTTTTGCAAGTTCGCTCTTGCTGTTTTCGAGCTGGATAATGACATCAATTGGGTCAGCATTCCCTGCGTTCTGCGAGGCAAAGATCGATTGAGACATTATAATCAAGAGCGTAGGAGTCGTAGTTGCACTTCAAATCTTCTACAATTGCACGGATTAAATCAGGGAGTAAATCCGGAGAAGACCACGAAGGATTTTTCTGTAGAGAATACGTCTGATGCTTCATCATTTGAAGAGTTTCATTGCCAAAAAAGCTATCTGAGTCATCACAAATGTGGTCAATGCAAAATTGGTTGATCACTCTCTGCAGAACTTCTCCTGTTGCTGATACAAAACGAGAGACAGGATCACGTACTGGGACAATGACATGCCGGCCACCATTCGGTTCATCTCGTGCAGCTTCTGTCCACGCTCCATACTCACAAGCGAGATATGATGGGAATGAAGTCGAAGCAACTTTGTGATTCATTAGAAATGCGAGGCTGAACTTGTCATTGAATAGTTTCCTCACGTAGTCAGGCACGGAATCTCTCTTGTACGTCGACCAGCCGTTGCTCTTGATCAAATCATCGTTCAGCAGTTTTTGGCAAGATTCGGGTTTCCGCCAAATTGAAGACTCGTATGTGGCATATCCCCTCTCCAAGTAAGCTTTTTTTTCGCGAGGGTTTGCTTTGTATCCTCTTTTTTTCAGGATTGCTTGGATGCCACAAAGCTTAGAAGAACGTCGAGACGCCTCTTCTGAAGAAATGTCGTTCCTGGGGGGGCACTGAAAGGGTTCACACGCATTTGTACACCACCTACCACCACATACCTCACATCCTTTCTGACTCTTGTTGCAAAAATCCCCTCCTTGTTCTTTCCCATCACATGTTGAGCTTGCACCAGTTCCTTCAACCCCCCTTTTATCAAATAAAAATAGAACAGGTAAGATTCCAAGTATTAAGCAACTAACAACTAACACACATACCAGTTGATTCGAGAAAGGGACCAGTATTTTTTTCCATGAACTTACCAGTTGCAGTAGCCGGGTAGAAGGTGAACATCTCCATCCTTTTCGGGGTATTTGATAGGATTGGATTCCACTTGCTGCCCCAATTGTACAGAAAGGCGTGCTTCTTTCAGAATGGGAACATAATCTAAGGCAATAAGTGCAATGGGATAAATGTTGATGGCAGCCAGGAGCCATGCCACAGTACGCATGAAATGTGGTTTCACTCTTCTCTTTTGAGCTGCTGCATTGGAGGAAGGTAACCTGAAGGACTGGTAAAGTACAACAAAGACATGACTGTGGTATACAGCCACTCCTACCGTCGGGATGATGAGTCCAAGTGGAATCAAGTTTGCAGACGAAGTCTTGGTGCTCCAATCCCAAAGAAATATGTCGAGGAAGGGAACGATCACAAGGTACATCGCAAAGTAAATACCAAAAGCAAAATGAAGCAACTCTTTACAGACTCTCCATTTTTGCTGCAGTTCTTGAGTTGATACAGGAGGTTCGTCCTCTGGACAACCTTTATTCTCTTGACTTTCAAAGAAGTCAAACTCAGTCTGCCCGCCACCACCACCATCCTTGGGAGTTCGAAGAAAGGTGGAGTCATTGGAGAGCAAACCTTCAAAGACGGCATGTGAATCATAAATACATGTCCCTGCTGCAAGACACATAGTCATGGGAATGTAAACAAGACGTCTTGTGCGGTCCCAAAAGGTTGAGTAATGCTGATTTGGGCCAGATACTTTTGCATAGCATGCAATCACACCGGATGCCATGAACTGGGGGAAGACTTACAGTCAGTTCAACATTTATCATAGAACAGGCATTACATTGTAAAATAGATAAAACTCACGGGGATACACGGAAAGCAACTGAATATGATCAAAGATTGGGACAATTCTCCATGAACAAGCGCCACGATTGGAGATAGAAACAATATCAAAAAACCAAGGAAGGATGTGATGGGATTCGTCATATGAAAAAAGGCTTCGATTCTCACGGACAGAGGAAGATGACTGCACTTTAATATTCTCTGCATACTCTTTCGGAAGACTTGTAAATGGCCCTTGTTCCATCGGTGCTTTTGCTGTTTGTACGCTAGGACATTTGGCGGAAGTTCAAGAAGCTGTGGAAGCTCTGGTACATATACAAACCTATATCCTGCAACGAAGGCACTATATGACAGATCAAGGTCTTCAGTGACTGTGTCACAACTAAAGCCACCAGCTGCTCGGATCGCATCTTTTCTCCATACACCCCAAGATCCGTTGAAGCTAAAACAACGAAGATGGTTGGCTCTTCCCTGTTGTTCAAGAACATGGTGAATGTCCATGATCAAGGCATCACATTCTGTGAGAAGATTCTGATGAGTATTATAATACGCCCTAAGAATGTGGTGTAAGGAAGAGAATGAGTTAACATTGTAGGGCAAAAACAGTTAAGCGTAAAACCCGCAAATGTGACACGCACCATGGAGTTTGCACAAGTCCAATATCCTGTTTGTGGCCTTGGTAGTCAAAAAAGTAAGGCACCGTTTTGTAGAGAAACTGTGGCTCGCACCGATGATCTGCATCGAAGAATGCTACGAAGTCGCCCTTAATAGAGCTCATGTGGTGTTTCAGATTCCCTGCCTTGTATCCTTGGCGATTGGGTCTCGTAAGATATTGGCAATGGACCCCCTTCCTCTTCCAAAACTCAGCCCGTTCCTTAGCTGTAAACGCAGCCTTCTCCTCGGTCGAGTCATCCAATATTTGAACAGTGAGCTTCTCACGAGGCCAATCTACGCTACAGGCTGCATCAATGGTGGCCTCGATTACAGTTGCTTCGTTATAAGAACATATCTGGATTGTAACAGAAGGTTCATTTCCTTTCAGTAAATAACCTCCCCTATTATGGCGTTGTTTGAAGCACCCTGTACTTAGTAGGGTGCGTACGATGTTGACAACTCTTGCTGGAAGAAGAAGAAGAAGATACAGTAAAAATTAACACGCATGGCACATATTTCATTTTAATTCACATTGGTGCACTTACCAAGGGCATATACATTTTGTAATAAAACTGGCACTAGAAAGATATAGAGTACGAGATCTTTCCAAATCAAGGTGCGATCGCCATTCTCGTACGCTCCATCGTCTTTCTCTTCTTCTCCACCAGCGTTCTCGTCTTCAGCTAACGTTGAAGATGCCATCATCAGAGTTATGTTCATGCAAATGAGTAACCATATCCCACATCTAGGTTTCTTATTCGTCCTGAATAGCATCTTCCTCTCCACGATTGGAAATGAAATCTTCTTCGTAGAAGTCTTCTTCGTGGAAGCAGCATTGGGACCCTTGCACTCTTCCGCCGAAGCATGCATCCGCCCAACCAAACTCCTCCTTTTGTTTTTAGTAGCCCCGCTAGCTTGCATAGGATAATTATATTGGTTGATTTTGTTTGACAACTTTATTTCTTTTAATGAAGACAACGTTGCTACCTGTTTTTTGTGCTACACCAATTTGTCTCGTCGTTCAAAACTCATGCTTCTTCTGTGCACTTCTCATTTCAGTTGTATGACTCATCAAAAACCAACGGTAACAAGGGGCCAATGAATTACCCCGCGCCTCAATCATAACTGCCCTGCATGCTAGCAGCACGATCTGCGTGGTATGTACTAGAAATCCACACACAAACTGCCTACATGAGAAGCAAGCACAAGAAAACCGGAGCATACTGCTGGGTCGGAGTAGGTGCCACGTCAACTTTTGTTCAAAATATCTCTTCGTGTTTAAATCATTGACTGGTTCTCTTCGGATTTGCGAGCTCTGTGTTTTTAGGCGGCAGGACTACGGTGGTGGCTGATATATGATGTATGGTAGGTATATGATACTCTAAGTATTTATTTATTTATTGATGATGTATGTCCTTTTTGTTGTCTTCCAGAGTGCGAATGTCTCTTTTACTGACTCTTTAATTAGTAGAGACAAATAAAGTTCGAGAAGGCAACTATTATCTCTAGATAGTTTGTCTCTCACACGCACGTGCATCAGACTAATGAGAGAATAACAATCGATTAACTCTTTTTACCTACCTCTAGGGTAAGTACCTAGAGATAGAGTGAGAGACACAAACGTTTGTGCTCTCACTTTTTTAGATTTTAGAGAGACGTTATCGGTTATCGTACGATACAATATCCTTTTGGAGTGTCAATCCAAAATGGTTTTGGACTTCAAAAATAAATGGCCTTTATCGCCGGTCACTCCAAAATAAATAGAATGGATTCCAACGTGGTCCCCCACGTAGTAATTTTTGTACCTACCTATGATAAAGAGAGAGACACAAACGTTTGTGCCCTCTCGCATCTGTCACTTTCTTAGAGCGACCGGGTTTTACATCCACTACGTAGATATCTCTCACACGGTACCTACATATGACCTACGAACCCCTCTGCCTAATAGATTCTTATTCCAAAGACAAGTAGGATACTAACATTAAGGTTGAGTAGACGTA